>PVJS01006669.1:0-58867 GCA_004027185.1 Glis glis
CATGTCTCATCCCAAATAAGAGAGTCCATACAACAGTTTATCTGGCTACAGCTCAAAGACAATCAAGATCTGCTAATATAGAAACTAAATTCTAATTGCATCAAAACTATATCTTTATGTCCTTTTACAAAGCAGTATTATTTGGTCATTTCCTCTCCAACTAAATTGTAAGAGCCTGTAGGGTAGAGACTATCTTAGACCTGTATATCTAATGTCTTGTATACAGTAGGAATTTAATAATCTTTATTTGGTGTACATGTGACAAACTCAAATTTTCATTATGCATTAACTTCATACCATAAGAGATGTACCATGCTATATAAGGAAAGAATAACTGGAAATAAAAAATTTTCTCTAAGCCTGGCTCAATTGTGTCATAGATCTCTTAAAATAGTTATATATTAAAAATCCAAATAATTTAAATATTAAAATAACATTAAAATATTAAAATAAATTAATATTAAATATTTGATAATTTAATATTAAATAATTAATAAGCAATACTTATGTGACATTGAATAATTAATAATTATTTAATATTAAGTAGTTAATAATTTAATAAAATTTAATAAATTTTGAAATAAAATTTTGATATTAATTTTAAAATTTAAAAATATTTTAATAAAAATTAATAAAATTGTAATAAAATTTAATTTAATGAAATAATAATTTAATTAAATAATTAGTAATAATTTAATATTAGAATAATACAAACTTAAAATAATTATATATTACAGTATATAAAAATAAAAAGATATATATATATATATGAAAAGCTGATTTCAGGTTTTTATAAAGAAAAAAACATTAACTCAGATGTTTCAAAATTCCCACACAATATTGGCAGCAAGTAAAATCTGGTATACCTTAAACACCAGAGATTAGTTACCTAGGCCTCACCAAGAGAAAACGACTTTTACCCCCATATTTCCCATGAAGTCTCTATTTCCCATTGCTACTTTAAAAAAGTAATGCCATAAAAATACAAAGTAGCTGAAATGAATTATAGGTCCTTTTGGGGCAGGGAAGAGGGAAATCTTTCCCCAAGAAGACATTTTTAAAAAAGTTCCTCTTTTAATTCATTTCAACCTGGCTTTAAATGCTATAATAATCTCTCTCCAAAATCGCACGAAAGACCAGGTGTGGTAGTGCGCACCTGTAATCCCAGTACTTGGGAGGCAGAGATAGGAGGATCTCAGGTCTGAGGCCAGCGCAGCCAATTTAGTGAAACCCTTTTCCAAAATAAAAAAAATAAAAGGGGCTGGGGGTGTAGCTCAGTGGTACAACACCCCTAGTTTCAACCCCCAGAACCACCAAATATAAATATATACATATATACATACATAAAATAGCATGAAAGTCTCCACGATTTGTTGTTAAATGGTATAATACACAAAAATCACCATATAAAATGGCATAAATGTGGATTTAATCAACAGATTCATTGATTTTCTTTTGGTCCCACACTATGGTGTACGTGCAAAGTATTGAGAGAACACACCCTCCAGGCCCCTCAAGCTATAAAGCTGGCTGCTTAGCATTCAGCTGGTCTAAACATGGCTACTGGATTTAACTATATTACCTTGCAGCCAAGGTGTGGCCAAAACACTGATTAGTTCCCTTTATTCCAAAGATTAGTCTAAAATAAGAAAAAAAGTAAAAATAATTAAGACAGAAAATGTTCCTAATTAGTGTGAGAAAAATGCTTTTTTTTTTTTTGCGGTACCGGGGATTGAACGCAGGGGCATTCTACCTCCGCGCTACGCCCCCCGCCCTATTTTTTATACTTTATTTTGAAACTGGGTCTCACGAAGTTGCGGAGGTTCTCACTAAGGAGAGAGAGAGAGAGAGAGAGAGAGAGCGAGCTGAGGCTGGCCGCGAACCCAGATCCTCCGGTCTCCGCCTCCCAAAGTACTGGGATTACAAGCGTGCGCCACCACGCCCAGCAGAAAAATGCTTAAAAAAAAAACAAATGAAAATCTTCAGGTTTGTTTTTATTAGAAAGTAATGGATTTTTCCCCAATTTTACTGTAGAATTCACATTTCTAAAGCTTCTAGAATCTATACTTCCAGGAAAAATTCCAAAATCTTTTTTAAGCAAAGGACTGCACAAAAATGGACTTGAACATGTCCATGTGATTGTCTGAAAATATAATTCAAAAGTTGCGGTAAAGGCTGGGTGATTTTTTAAATGCACAAATGAGGCACATTATTCAGTCAACTAAGGATGTAAAGAGGCCGGCTCCTGCTCCTTTGAGCTCATGTCTATAAAGTGTCCATTTTAATTGGTTAGGGTCTGCCTGGTACACACGTCCATCCTGAGTGGTAAACTGTCTCTGATGAAATATATCCCATCTCCCCTGGAACAATACAGGGCACATACTAGGTCCTCAATAAACATACTAAGTCCTCACCTGTGCACTGAATATATGTGATTCAAACATGGAGGCGTAGTGGGGACCCTTGCAGATGCTGAGTGGGGAGCAGAGCGGGCAGTCCCCTTGCCTGGGAGGGGTGGGAGGGGTGGACATTCTCCTGAAAGCCAGATTAGGTTCGGCTTGCTGCTGCCCAGCTCTCAGCCCACAGCCTCTGAGAGTCAGAGCCTCTCTCTCTTTCTCTCTCTCTCTCTCTCTCTCTCTCTCTCTCTCTCTCATCCTGTTATGGTGGGGAAGGAAGGAGGGTGTGGCAGAAACTGAGAGGAAACAAATAGGTCTGGATAGAAGGTCAGAAGGAAAAAGTCACTACAATACAACAAAATGAAAGTCTGAATGCTTTATTTTTCTCAGCAGTCAAAAAACATGTTTTGGGAGCAACTATTCTTCCAAAGGCGAGAAAACGTACAACAGAGAAATCTTTCTTAGGAATGAGCTAGTTTTCCTTTTTAAACCATTCGAACCAATAAGAGTTAGTAATGTAATCTTACAGTTAAAAAAAAACTACCCCTTCCCCCCAACAAATGACAATGTATTTCCATCCATCCATCCTTTTAGCCTTCCTGGGTGGCAGAGCAACCAGCTGCCTGGAGGAGAGGACCGGGGGGGGGGGGGAATGGGCACAGGTGTCCCCTCATCCCAAGGACAGCGTCTCATGGTGTTGGTGTGGGCTGCGTTCTCAAGCTCCGCACTGCTCATCTGGTCCAGCTCTTTGGCAAGGAGGAGGACACCAACTGAGACCTCTCCATCCCTCGTCCCTCTACTCAGCACAAAGCTTCCTTAGATTAGTGCCCAAACTAATTTTTATGACATGTCATTCCAGTAAGGGCACGACTGCATTTCACAGATGGGCTTCCCCCAGATAGCGACTGTTGATTGGCTGAGTTGGGATCTGGCTGGATTAGGGAAATTTAAGCTGACAGCTGGTCTTTTTGCATGAAAGCATAAAGCCCCTGTTGTTGGAGGAAGTGATGGGGGCTGGTCAGACCCCATGGCCAAGTAGGAGGGCTCATTCTTTGCAGTGGCCAACATTTCCCAAGCCAAGATGACTTTTTTTAAAAGACAGGGATTGTGCAAGTACAGTTACACTGTACATGCTCAAATGATCTCAGGCCCTGCCAAGAAGACCGGAGCAGACAAGAAAACGGCCCAATGCAACGGGGTGTGGGAACACAGACACAACTTAAAGAAGCCCACTGCTAGGTAGAAATCCCAGAAGTCCTAGTCAACGAGAAACTTGGCATCCCTAGAGCACTGAGCCACTTCTAAGTCTCCTTTAGAAGACTAGTGCACATTACTAGCATGTGCTGAGAGCAGGGAATAAAAAGTTTTATTTGGCCAAGGAAAGACCTGGATGCATTTGGAAATAAACTGCTAAAAGAAGCATGTGTATGTGTGCATGTGTTCATGTGTAAGTGTGCATGCTCATGTGACAGTCATTATGCAAAGAGCTTAATGCACATTAACTAACCCAATCCCACAACTACCCCCTGAGATGAATTTCATCATTTTCCTCTTTTTATAGAGGAGGAAATTTAGGCTTAGAGAGATTAGGTAGCCTGGGAGTTAATCTGGAAACCCAACCAGCGTTAATGTCCATGTTTTCCAAATTATAGGTCATAACCCATTCATAATTATAAAATTCATTCATGGGGAAAAATCAGAGTGTTCTACATATAGTAAAAATGGAATTGTTTCATTATTCTTTCAATTCAGCTATATAGATGCTGTACATCATGGGTTGCAATATAAAATATGTAGTAACATAGATTCATTCCGCTTGTTTTTTAACTGTGTAAATGAAATGAGGAGTATATGTTCTTTTGTGTCTGACTTCCTTCACTCAACATTATTTTTGACAGCACCAACAATATTGTTGTAATAGTTTGTTCATTCTTGTTGCTATACTACATATGTGTACAATGCATATTGTATAATGTGTGACTATATACTTTTTTAAACCAGTCTCCTGTGGATGACATTTGGGTTGTTTCTGCTTTTTGACTATTATAAACAGTGCCTCTTTCTAGTACATGTCTTTTGGCAAAAATACGTACACATCCCTATTGGGTATGTGCATAGAATATATATGTACATAGAATTGCTAGTCACTGGGTATGTGAAAGTTTAACCTTAGAAACTGCCAAACGATTTTTTTTCAAAGAAGTTATAATACTTTAAATGGGCCAATAGTTTAAATGTTTTTCTTTCTGTGAATTATGGTCAAAGAAGTCTGAAATATACTGACTTATGATTTCTATGGAAAAATGCTTTCTGCCAAGTACAAATATAGACATGTTTATATACACATCTGCTCCCCTGTTCTCTTTCTTTCCTTGTCCATCCTTCATCTATACCCCTGAGCAAGACTAAGGAGGTGGTGGCGGGGCAGGAGGGCAGTTTCTGAAACAAACTCAGAGCAGAAGGAGTGTGTGCCTTGCCGGTACGAGGAACTGACAGCCCTGTCACAGAGGGTCCTGCTCTCTTGATACCCCTGTGTCTCCTCACCCCCCCATTCGATCCTGGCCTACCAAGGACACGAGGGAGACTGCATTGGCTCCCTGGTCACTGCCAGCCTCCTGTCCTCTGAAGTCTGCTTGGTCCATTAGAGCATTTGTTGCCCTGTATCCCTCTCCTTCCAGAGAGAAGACCTCAGGTGGTGGGGACAACTAACCTAAATACACCTAGAAGGTGATCCATTGAGTAAGTTTGTCAAAATGCAAGAGAGACTGAGTCTGCGGCCCCCTGAGGGGACTGTCCTCAGAGAGAATGGGCAGACAGAGAAAACACCTGCGACTCACAGTGCCAGTGGAGCTGTGGCGGGAGGTAGCCTCTCTGCCCTTTACGTGCCAGGCAGTGATGAGGACACCGCGTATCACTCTCTGCCTGCGACAGTCTCCCATTGGCATTGAACCACTCCATGGTGTGCTCTTTGAAGACTGTGTCATCGCTTCCCTCCCTGAAATAGACACCCAGGACCAGAGGAGAGAGGCGACATCCCAAGAGCTGCCAGAGAGGTCAGTCTCTTAATGTCCCTTGTCCCACAGGCCTAGAGTTCTCTCGGGGAGGCCACAGAGGACTTGAGGAGGACACACAGGACATGTGGGTGTGGAGCTTGTGGCCCCAGGGGGTGAATGGGGACTGCAATTTAACCCCAGGAGCTGAGTCATCTCAGAGCTGGCCCCTAGGAGTCTACGCAAAGGCTCCACATGGGTGGGAGGGTCTGGTTTTCCAGTTCTCCCAGAAACTGCATACCAATCCCCTTTTCTACCACCATTCTGGACTTCAGAACCGCCTCCAACCAAGAGAGAAGTAATACTGCAGGGCCAGGTCCATCTTCATTGTAGTAAAACTAAGACGTTTAGAATGTGGACTTAAGATGGGTAGACACCAGCCACATGTGGCATCAAGCACCTGAAACGTGAAGAGCCCAAATCAAGATGTGCTGCAACTGTGAAATACACACAGGGTTTTTAAAGACTTAGTTTAAAAAGATTTAAAATATAAAATGTCCTGCTGGGCATGATGGCACATGCCTGTAATTCCAGCACTTGAGACAGGAGGATTGCAGGTTCAAGACCAGCCTCAGCAACTTAGCAAGGCTCTCAGCAACTTAGTGAGACCATGTTTCCAAATAAAAATAAAATAGGCCTGGGATGTATCTTAGAGGTAACATACCCCTGAGTTCAATCCCCAGTATATATATAATTACATATTATATATAATATTTACATATATAATGTCTCAATAATTTTTATGTTGTTACATGTTGAAATGATATGTGAGATATATGAAGCTAAGGAAAATATGAAAATATATTATTAAAATTAATTTCATTGATTTCAGTTTACTTTCTTTTAATATGTCTACTAGATAATTTAAAATTCCCTGTGTATCTTATATTACACTCCCATGGGCTAATGCTGCTCTAGCGTTAGACCACCCAAGCCCAAGTCTATTGCTTCCTATTGGGAAGTAACTTAAACTTCTTTGTGACTCAGTTTCCTCCTCTGTAAAACAGGGATATTAATATACTGTCCTGATATTGTTTGTTAGGAATAAAGATGTTCATATGTGTAAAGCAGAGAACCATGCCTAACGCAAAATAAATGTTTCCTAATATTAGATATTGCTATTGTTAACATGATCTCTAGTCCTCTCTGAGAAAAAAACTTGACACTTTGGGTAGTTTTTCTGTACTCTGATCTCCAGAGGAGCCCAGCATAACCAGCCCAACACAGGGAGAAACTATCATTTGCACTCCTGCCATGCTTACAAGATTAATGGTTATAAGTCAGGAACGCCTGTCCTTTGATTTAGGTGTCATACATGGACTGAATTCATGCTGTTCTTTTGTGATGAGCTACCCCCATAATCTTTTGATGAAACCAGATCGTGTCCTATTCTCCCAACCCAGAGAATGCTGGGAAGAATTTGCTCTATGTGCCAATTAGGCCACAGATCAATGGCTACTGTGGAAATATGCCCCCATGTCTAGCTGAAATGATTACTACCAATGCTTTTTTTAAAATTTATCAGAACACTAAGGGCTTTTGAAAAATAGTCATATACATGAAGATAGAAATTGAAATCTGTTTTGAGCCTAAAAATATTTAATCCAAATCACATATATAATAGTCGGTTTGGGGGCTCTTTTTCTCTTGAACTGTTTGTAAGACCCTTGCTTTGAGTTACAATGGTGTCTGTTGTTCTCAACTCATTGAAAAACAAGTTCTGATCTTTTCCTTTTAAAGTATTCTGTTTCCAAATGCTTGTCTTGTTTTAAAAAAAGAAGAAAGAAAGGGGGGGAAAAGCCATATCCTTGTGCCATGAATTAGAGACTGCATTTCCCCGGTTAATGGCACATTATTTACTTTCTAGATGTGTAAATGAGTAATGAGTCCCTGGGGGGAAAGATAGTACTGAAGAGCAAATAAATTCCATGGATGATATCCACAGAATTTAAAAAAAAAATGATTATAAACTCATGCTTTCAGCTAATAATAGTAAGGGTTTTGTTGAAGGATAAGAACACTGAATTGAATTACACAAGTGGGGAAAGAGAAAGCATTTTCATAATTCACTTTGAATAACAGAGGTTTGATTTCTATGTTCTGTTGTACTGGTTTTGGGAGGGGGGCCCACTAAATTATAAGGAGAATGATTCTGTGAAGAAAGCAGTTCCTTTCTGTGAGATTCATAAAGCCTGCATGTTGTTTTTTTCCCCCTCTCTGGGCATCACAAATCACTTCTGTGATCCTGGTAAAATATCTCTGGAGATTTATTAGCAACAGGCATGGCTAATTAACACAGACAGGGAATGTGGCGCCTTCCCTGGGTTCCTGAGCCCTTTAATCCAGAGCAAGACACACACTTCTTTTCGTGTCCCCAAGGCCATTAAATACTTATTAGAGGTCCAATTACTTTAGATCTGGGTCAAACGGCAAAGTCAGGCAAGGAATATTGAATTGAACTCTGTTCCTAAACCTTCAAAAATTCACTTGTGTATGACAGCTCAGAAAATGTCATTCAGGTAGAATTTTGAAGGAGACAGACAAGGGAAAGCCTAAGGAAAATGAAGACAGATTTGTGGCATGATTTAATTGGAGGTAGAGGGACAATGAAATAACCTGTTCATGTTCCATCTCTATAGCTCTACCACAACTGTGCCCTTATGTTTACTGATACTTTAGTGTCACAGAAATTTAACTTCATCATCCCAGGCCCAGAGGTCTTGTTCCTATAAAAAAAATGTCATAATGTATTAGTATGTGTAAGTCCTGGGTCATATCATGTTAAAATTATTTGTGACATGTAATACTAAATGGCAAATGGGAACTACAGAAGCATTCCCTTTACCTGGATGTCTTTGAAAATATGGAATGCTGTAATTTCAGTAAAGCATTAAAAAATAATTTGTGTTATCTCCATTGACAAAATGGAGAATCACACCATGGTTGGATCTATAGGAGATAGAACAAGCTATCCACAGGGACTGAATTAACTTTGCATTCCTCTCTAAGGTGCAGTCCCCAATCCTATGCTTTTTGATGATTTTCATCTCCAATATAGAAGGCAAGCTTATCATACTTAAGATGGCATCAGTTGGGAGGAAAAATAACTAAGATAAAAAAGTCGCAGTTTTGTTTTGTTTTATCTTGGGTGTTTTTTGGGGGGGAGGGGTGGTGACTATATAAAACTATATTTGACACATAACACATAAATGCCAAGACGTTTAGAAAATCACTTTGACAAGTACCACTCAGGATGATCTGATTGGCATTATTATAAAAAGGAGCTGTGGGCTTTTATGTTTTGGTTGAGGACAAAACCAATATGCATCAAAAACATGAATTAATATAAGGCTAAAACTCCAGATGCATGGCAAGACACCAGCTTACTTTGTACTTATTAAACCACATCTGGGGTGGGGTTTTCCTTTTCGATCACATAAAGCTATGGTATAATCAAAAGAAAGTGACCAGAATGATATGTAAGGAATATAAAGAAGCAGAAAAGAAAGGACTTTCAAGTTGGCATGAGAATTGTCGTTAAATATACTGATAGCTACAGGTTCCCAAAAACATCCTCGCTTCTCTTGACTGGTGTACCAGCATTATGGGTAGCCATGTGCTATGGTTCAATATAAAATGTTCCCTGAGTAGCTCAAGTATTAATCTTCACAGCTGATGTAATTAAGTCATGACGGTTGTAATATCATCAGTGGAAAAATCCATTATAATAAATTTACTAGGCAGTAACCTAGGCAGATGAGATGTGGCTGGAGAAGGTGGGTCCCTAGAGGTATGGCCTTAGGGACTGTGCTTTTGTCTTTGAATCACATTGCTTGCTTGCTCTTGCTCTCTTGCTTCCGGCCTCTGTGATGTGAAAGCAGAGCCTTGCTCTCTCCCTCTCTCTGCTTCCCACCGCCATGCGCTGAGATCCCCAGACCCTGACCTCACATGGGCTGAATCCAAAATCTCCAAAAACTGTGAGCAAATAAATCTTCCTTCTTCTAAGTTGTGTGGTCAGTTGCTTTGGATTATAGGAGTGAGAATGTTGACCAAGACACCATGCCTGTCGCCCAGGACCATGGACTTCTTGGATGGCAGGGGCTCTCTACATCCCTGTACTTCCTGTGCACTGCTCATGCTGGGCTGCTTTAAGACCTTCAGATGCTCTTATAATAGGAAGCATTCCTATGAAAATACATCTCACATTAAGTATAATTTGTGTAGCAGGAAATTTTAAAACTGAATAAATATGCTTTCAGAATTATTTGGCTATAAAAAACTAATTTTGTTTACAAGTGGAATATTTGGGAATCTTTAAAACATGAGAAAATCTACATAGAAAATCTAAATACAAAATCTATTTAAATTGCATTGAAATGTAATGGAATTTTTTAAGTGTCTACAATTAATTAAGGAGACATGCAGCTGTTTATTAATTTTGTGTTCACAAGGTTGTTATACATGTATGTATGTAATTTTTGTACATAGTCTTAGGAAAATATATCAGGCTTTGCTTTCATAATCCTTTTCAAAGCTCCTAGGTCCCAGGCACAGTACCCAGGGTGACAAGTGGGTAAAATGACTCTGCCTGTCTCAGTGTCAGCTACACAGTAAGCACTGGGTATTTGCTGAATCAGTTAAAATGCATTGATTTATCAAATAAAAAATCAGAAATGTCTAGTTCCCTTCTCTGATAAGAGCTTGAGAGAGGGCATTAAAAGGCAGGCGGGATGGGGGTAGAGGGGCAGCAGCTGTCCTTGAATTTCTGTGGATCAGGCTGGCCAAGAAAAGATACATCCTAATTTGGTTTTTAATTGCAGGTGTGATTGTCTCCAGTGCTAGGCCAGGGACATTACCATGTTAATAGCAGGAAGTGTGCTGGGCTCAGAGAAGCAAGCTCCCCATTTGGTTCAGGAGCTGAGTCACAGCTTTTCTAAAAGGGAGGATTCTAAATATACTGAAAGGGGGAGCTAGACGCTGGATATTGGGAAGGGTGCCTTTTTGCAGGTCTTTTTGAAGAAAAGGCAACAGATTAAGCAGTGGATCAAAATATAAGTGAAAGACTTGCCCACCAACTTAAAAAGCAAAAAAGAACTGAACTCAAATAAAAATAGCTCCAACCCAGAGATCAAGAGGACTATTTTGTCCAAGGAAAGAATAGAAGTGGTCCGCTTACACTCTGCCAAGCCACCAGCTTCAAGTGCATCATTGTGCCAACAGCAGAGGGTCTGAAAGGCTTCATTATTAAGAAGTTAATGCCTGACAGCAGCCGACTCCACCACAGCAAAATTACCCGCCCCCCGAAAGACTGCCTCCTATGAGTCTTGGGTTAATTACTCAAATCTCCAAATTATCCTGCAGGGGACAGAATGAAGCACGTAGAATCAAAAGCATATCTGTAGCTAAGATTATGAAAAGGGAGTGGGTTCCTTTCCATTTTTAAAAAAATGATTATTTCTATTGTAGGAACTGCAAGTGGGGAAAGAAGAAAAAAACAAAAACCCTTGCCCATGTACCCAACAAGCTCCAAATGGCTGGCAGCTGTACAGCCCAGGGGAAAACGAAATCTGCCTGTATCAAGACTCACAGACGAGGCTGCCTACATTCCCAAAACAAGTTGCTCCAAGTAGAATTGCATGAGGAAAATAGGGGTGCTCAAATATAGAGACACTCCAAGTCTTATTGCTGAGGTGTATTATCTCTAGGCACCAGTTTCTAAAATAGCTCAATATGCCAAATCCAGTCACCTACTATCTCCTGAAAATAACAACTTAAGGATGATTTCCCCCTTTGTATGTACACATGTTATTTCCTAACCCTACTTCCCACTTTAGGAAGTAAAGCCATTTTTAAAAGTGGTTTTAGTTGAGAATTGCCACTATCATTGAAACCTTTACTTTTTTCTTGCCCCCCACCATCAACCATGGCTGTCAGAGGCTCCCAAAACTCTCAGAGAGAAGTATTTCTCAGAGGTCCCTGGGCAGATTCTTGGAAGGGGAGTGACTCCACGAATTATAAGAACATTTACATTTTTGAAGTTGGTGCTTTCATTTCAATGATAATTTAGAAGTTTATTTTTGTCAGTTAGAAAGGTAATACTACCCTTCTACAATGATGATTTGCAATTGCATAACAAGTCTTTATGGAAGAAAGCTTATGTTTTTGAAGTCAATGTTTCTCAAACAAGGGTCTGCAGATTTACTTTCAGGGATAGGCAAAAGTTCTACTTCTTTAAAGGACTCTTATGGCTCATAAGCTTTTGAACTACATGAACACTAATATGTTTTATAACCAGCTGACCTCAATTTCCCCAACACGTATCTGCTAATCCTGAAGCAAGTTCATTGGGTTCATTGGTAAGGACTTCCTGTATTACATAAGAATTCTTGAAATCAGACCAGTAAGTGTCTGTTTGGCCTTGGGTTGAATAAAGTACAGATAATATTATAGCACAAGACCTGTCACAGAATATTAATATTAATATCATATTTAATTTTGTTGTTTGGATCTCTTTATCTCCTGGTCTTACTATCTTCCCTCCAAGACAGATGTGTGTCCCTATATTTACAGTGGCCGAGAGAAACTTGAAAGATGTACCCAAAAAGTGTATAGGGATTGCCAGATGCTAAGGTCAATATTAACCTCCGATTGAGTTCTTCAAGTACATTTACAATGTTGTGAAACCAGCACCACTATCCATCCCTAGAACTTTCTCATCTTCACAAGTTAATATACCACATCCATCCTCCTATATCCCCCAGTGTTGGCAACCACCATTCTACTTTCTATCTCTATGAATTTGACTACTCTGTCACAGTCTTTTTGGAATGATTCTTCAATCAAGATGAAGTAGGACAACCTTATGGCCTCTTCCCCTGGTCTTCCATGGACATGTGAGTCTCCCAAATGCCTATTCTTGGGTGCAATTCATTGACACATCTGAAATGTTTTCCCACCATTGCCTTCCAAATTCTTTTCTTGGCTTACAATCATTCTACCCAAGAAGCCCTGGTTATGTCCAGCTGAGATTTGACATGGGTGAACCAGAGATCCCAGTCACCTTTTCTTGCAGCCTGGGTTTGAAAATTCTTGACTCATGCAAAACTGAGAGCTGATACAAATAGTGTGACCATGTTCTTTGTCTTGGAAATGGGTGGTTGAACAGAGTGCTATGTGCCAACAGGCAGGGATAGCAGCAGGGGTGAAGCAAATTTCACTTTTGCTTCCTCTTTTCCAATGATTATTAAGTTCACTATACCTCCTCTCTCCTGCTCTGTGCCATACTCTGACTTAATCTCAAAACTGGAGGATGTATTCCCCCTTTATGGGAAAGATAGACTAGATGCAAGCGCAAACATGATGAGCTTGTGTTATAGTCAGTGACAAGTGAAGGGCGGCAATTTTCTTATTCTTGATGAGCTTTCATTTCTTCTGACACCATCTGGTTGCATGAACACCTTCCAAAGACCTGCTGCTTAGTCCCCAGCCCCATGTTGCTTTTCCTCATTGCTGTTGATTGATGAGGTAGTAATAACCAAAATTATTGGGTGGAGGCAAATTGATTTAGGGAGAAATTGAACAGAGGAAGCAAACTGTACAGGAGGCAGAAGCATGCATGATTCCTTTTCCCTTATACATATTATAAATAATATATATGCCAACACATAGAGGGAAGAAGAGAATCTTGGATAAAGATTTATATTAAAATCTATCAGGTTTTACTAGAAAAACCTGATATACTAATAAGTAAGATTAATTTAGTTATATAAAGTCATGGATTAACCACCAGGGTGCCACACAATATATTTTAATTAATTCAAACCTTACTTTAAGAGCAAAAGATTAGATTTTAAAGACCTATTTTCTAGAGTAGGCTTAGTTACTAACTTGCTGGACTCTCATGATTGGGTCCAAAATCCTATCTGAGCTTCACCTTCCTAATGTATGTTACAGGCAAAATAACATCTGCCTCAGAAAAATAATTCACTGCATACCTTGAACCAATGTTATGCTGCACCATACAAAAAAACTTACAGCAGAATACTTCCAGCTATTCCTTCCCAGTTTTTGCACTGTTTTGATTTATAAAAAAAAACCCAGAACTTTATTTGTCACAATTCTGGGACTGAAAGGCCAAGAGCCAGTTCTGTGTGTGGTGAGGGCCAGATAGCTGCTACAAGGTGGCACTTGTTGCTGTGTCTTATGGAGGAGGTCAACGCTGTGTCCTCACGTGGTAGAAGAGACAGGAGAGGGAAAAGGGTGGAAGGGGCTTAGCCAGACCCCTCCAGCCCTCTTAGAAGGTACGAATCCCATCTGTGGGGCAGAGCCTTCATGGCCTGATCACTTTCTAAAGGCCTCATTCTTTTGTTGCATTGGGGATTATGTTTGAAAGGAATTTTAGAGAGGACACAGATAATCAAAACATAGTATTATATATCTTAGTTTCATATATTTTATAAAACACACAATGCATTCTTATTATTTTTGCTGTGAAAACAGTGTATTCATCTTTTAAAAGAATTAAGAAAAGGGAGCTGAGCATGGTAGCACATGTCTATAATCCCATTACTTGGAATGCTGAGACAGAAGGATTGCAGGTTCCAGGACAGCCTCAGCAATGTAGTGAGACTTTCAGCAACCTAGCAGGACCCTGTTTCAAAACAAAAAATAAAAAAGGGTGGGGGTGTAACTCAGAGGTAGAATACTCCTGGGTTCAATCCCTAGTAACAGAGAAAGAGAGAAGGAGAAAACAACATTCTATTTACCCATGTATTCATCATATCTGACACTTTTCATCACTCTCTATAGATCTGAGTTTTCATATGGCATCATTTCTCTTCAGCCTAAACAACATTCATTAGCATTGTTTGTAGTGCAGGTATGCTGTGACAAATTATCTCCGATTTCATTTATCTGAAAAGATCTTCGATTTCACCCCAATTTTGGAAGAATGTATTCAATAGACATAAAATTCTGGATTCATGGGGTTTATTTGTGCTATTTTTCTTTCAGCTCTTTAAAGATTCTGCTTTATTATAGTCTGAGTTGCATTATTTGTGATGAGACATCAACTTTCATTTATTTGATGTTACTTGGAACATTTGTCTTTTGTTTGTTTCTTGATGCTTTTTAAATTTTCTCTTTATCCTTGTTTCTCAGCAATTTGACTATAGTATCATTAGATGTGGGGGTTATTTGTTTTGTTTTGCATCATCTCATTAGAGGGTTGTTGAATTTTGGGGTCTATGGGTTAATATTTTTCAATAAAATTTAAAAATTTTTCAGCACTATTTCTTCAAATATTTTTTCTACATAACTCTTAATCTCTTCTCTTTCTAGGGCTCCAATTACATGTATATTTGGCTTCTTGATATTATCCCACAGGTTATTGACATTCTTTTTTTCCAATTTTTATTTTCAATTAACTTCCTAGTTTGAATCATTTCTGTTGAGCAGTTTTCAAGTTCACAATTCTTTCTTGGGTAGTGTCCAATTCGGTATTAATTTTTTACAACTTTGGTTTTGGAATTCCATTAGGCTCTTTTCTAGAGTTTTTATTTCTATCCATCTTTTCACCCAAAACAATCAGTAAATTGTTTATTATACTAAATCTCAGTAAACAATTTAATATATAAGTGTTGTCTTAATCTCCTTGTTTATTAATTCTAAGAACAATGTCATCATAAAAATGTTTCTAATGAGTGTTTTCCCTTAAGTATAGGTTATACTATATTTCTTCCCTTTTTTGAACGTAATGTGTATAGCTTGGATCTGAATGCCCCCCCAAACACTTATATGTTGAAAGCTTGGTGCCCAACTAGTGGTGCTATTGGGAGGCGGTAGAAACTTTAGGAGGTGGGATCTAGTCAGAGGAAGTAGATCAAAGGGGTGTGTCCTTGAAAGCTAGATCATTTTCCCCAGTTTGGTCATGTTCTCTCTCTCTCTCTCTCCCTCTCTCCTCTTTCTCTCTGCTTCTTGGCCACCATGAGGGGAGCATCTCTGCTTTACCACATTCTCCCCACCATGATGTTTTGCCTCACCACAAGCTCACAATGATGGGGCCAAGCAACTATGAACTAAAATCTCTGGAACTATGAGCCAAAATATATCTTTCCTCCTTTGAGTTGCTTTCTTCAGGTATTTTGTCACAGCTATGAAAAGCTCACTAAAAGATAATATAATTTTTTAAATTGAATCTTGGACATTGCATATAAATAAACAGCAGATAACAAAATATAGCTTTGGTTTTATTTGTTTGTTTATGAAGAAATGCAGGACTTTCCTGTCTCTGGTAGTTAGGAGGAGGAGTTAATAATTCAGATTTTCTTCTTGTGTCAAGTTCTGCTTGGGTTGGGTCACAGTTAAACTATATTAAAGAAACACAGAAATATTCACCTTTGTTTAGCCCGACCTCCACCATCCCAAGCCATTGATCATTGGGCATTATCAGTATTTGAGCTGGGTAGGGATTGGCTGAACTTTTAGATATTTTTGGTTTACCTTTGGGTTAAACTTTGTCAGGATCCTATAACCTACTGAGTTATGCAATATATCTCTGCTTACCAATCATTCCCCTACTGCTATTTGTCTTAGCAAACCTCATGGTAGAGGAGGATGGTGGTGGGAGTAACGGGGACAGAATCATTGGGCCAAGGGGTCTATCCTTGCTTTTGGAGCTCTTCCAGATTCTAGTCCTTCTAACCAGACCACATTGTCCTGTGAAATTTGTCCAATTTCTCTTGAAGCCTGAAAAGTCCAACTATCTGTACCAAGTTTATATCTGTACCCATACCAGGTACATGCCTCAGGTTTGGAAGCTATGGCTTCCTGCTCACCTATGAAAAGCTTGTTTCTCTTTAAATTATGTTTATCAAAGCATCCATCTCTCTTCCCCTGCTTTGTGTTGTTACCAAAGGAGTGACAGTCCTTAGCATATGTCTCCAATGTGACTCAAAGCAGAAGTCTCAAAGGAAGTAAATTATTACTGAAACAGATTCCTGTGGACGGGAACGTCACTGTGTGACCCAGGTGTTTGAGAGGTGCCCATTTGGGAGGACCAACTGCTGTCTGCAGGAAACCATTTTATCTGTGTACAGATTCAAAATATTATCTTTGACAGCTTCCTCCGTCTGGTTTGTATCTCTGGCCAAAGTTACCCGCCATGGTTTGGATATGGTTTGTCTCTCAAAGACTCATGTGTCATAAGCTCGTTCTCCAGTGTGGCAACTTGAGAAGTGATGGGACCTTTAAGAGGTGGAGCCTAGTGGGAAGTAATTAGGTTATGAGGGTATTACCCTGGGAAAGGATTAATGTCCACGGAGTGGGCTAGGTCTTGAGAAACTGGATTCGTTGCCATGACAATGGGTTGTTGTAAAGTGAGGCCACCTCATGCATCAGGCTCACCACCACATTCACATGCGCTCATGCCAAGTGCTGCCGTCTACCAGGTCATAACTCATGCCCAAACAAACCTCCTTTGCTTATAAAGCACCCAGTCTCAGGAATTTTGCTATAGCAAAACAAAACAAAGACCGTATCCCTTTATCAGTCTATAGTTTTTCTTCATCTAACCATTTTATGATTTTTAAAGCAAGATGATGTATGGCTAAGTGTGTAGATTTATCTAAGAGCCTATGGAAAATCTTCAGGGCTATGTTTTTGTTCTATTAGAAATGTGTTTATTGCTATGGTGGAAAAATAGATTGAATGTCTGCTTCTCAAAGATACTGCACTCTGGTCCTGAAGCCACCCCTAGAGCATCTTATAAAATTTGTCTAGGCCTCAGTGCCCTGGTTTCTAATATAGGGGTTTGTATTAAGTGATCCCTAGACATCTTCCAATTATAATTTTTAGATATCAGTAGTGCCAGACCCTCTGAGAAGAGCCTCAAATGACTCAGTCAACAAAATTGAACAAGGTAATGCATGTCACTGTCCTTTGAGTCACCCCAGTTCTTATCTGACGGATCCTATAGATAGAATTGGTCCAGCATGGTCATAGACTAGCAAGTTGTCCCATCCTTCTATTATCTTCTTCCTATCTGGCCCTGTGGATACAGAATAAGAATCAAGCCCTACCAATAAAGTCCTACCCATAGGATCTGAATCCCACCAATTAACTTCTTGCCATACCAGAATCAAATCAGGAGATATTATTCTTAGTTTGAATCTCTTTGTACCAGAAAACAGCAACCTAAAAACTCCAGCATTAAAAAAGATTTAAGAAGCTGGGCGTGGTGGCGCACGCTTGTAATCCCAGTACTTTGGGAGGTGGAGACCGAAGGATGCGGGTTCACGGCCAGCCTCAGCTCTCTCTCTCTCTCTCTCTGTCTCTCTCTCTGTCTCTCTCTCTACCTAGTGAGGCCCTCCGCAACTTCGTGAGACCCAGTTTCAAAATAAAGTATAAAAAAAAATAGGGCCGGGGGTGTAGCGCGGAGGTAGAATGCCCCTGGGTTCAACCCCCGATACCGCAAAAAAAAAAAAAAGATTTAAGAATATTACTGTGGCTTGAATGTATGTGTCCTTCCAAAATTCTTATGTCAAAACCTAATACCTAGGCTGTCTCAGTCTCACGGTGTCTGCCAGAAATCTTTCATTCTAAGCTGTGGGGCATTTAGGGCATAACAAGGCCTAAGGGAGCCTCTTGGCCCCTTCTACCATGTGAGGACACAGCAGCAGAGTGCCATCCATGAAGCAGAGAGCAGCCTTCACCAGATGCTGAATCTGTTGCTGCCTTAACCTTGTACTTCGCAGACTCCAGAACCACAAACAATACATTTCTGTTGTTTATCAATCATCTAGTTTAAACTATTTTGTTGTAGAAGCTCAAATGAGCTAAGACAATATCATTTTTGTTCAAATAATTAAATATACAAATACATATATACGTACACGATATATGTATATTGAGGTACTGGGGATTGAATCTAGGGGCATTTTACCAGTGAGGTTACCATGCAGATCAGATATTGTCATTAATATCATTTCTGAGCCAGGCATGGTGGCACAGGCTTGTACTCTCAGTACTTGGAAGTCTGAGACAGAAGGATCGCAGGTTCAAGGCCACTTAGTGAAGCCTTCCACAACTGAGGCTGAGACAGAAGAATGGCAGGTTTGAGGCCAGATTCAGCAACTTAGCAAGACCCTGTTTCAAAACAAAAAAATAAAAAGAACTGGGAGTTTCACTCAGAGGTAAAATGCCCGAGTTCAATCCCCAGTAATTAATATATATATTGTATATAATATTATATATAATATAACATATACAACATATACAATATGATATATACAATATGACATATAATATATATTGCATTGCATATTAATAATATATATATTGTTTGTGTGCATGCACACACGCACATGCATGTGTGTGGTCCTGGGCATTGAACTCAGGGGAGTTCCACCTCTGAGTGAAATCCCCAGCCCTTTTTTTTTGTGTGTGTGTGTGGTACTGGGGATTGAACCTGGGGTTATTCTACCTCTGAGTTATATCCCCAGCTCTGTTTTATTTTTATTTTGTAACAGGGTCTCACTAAGTTACCGCACTGGCCTCACCTCAAACCTGTGAACCTCCTTCCTCGGCCCCCGAAATACTAGGATTACAGGTGTGCACCACTGCACCCAGCTTAAGTAAATAAATTTTAACATCATAGCAGTAACACTATAATACTCCTAAAATATTGGTACAAAAACTTAGGGAAATGCCTCAAAGATACATTCCTAAAAGACTCTTTAGGGAAGATGGGGAATAAGAGTTGCATCCTTAATATTTCAAGGATTTCCTCAGCAGTGAAATTCTGCTGTGGCTTGATGAATGCTCAATAACCAAATAACAATAATTCTTTCTAGGTTCCTTCATGGGCTTTAGATTTTATGAAACATATGTGTGCACCTTATCTCATAGCCGATGACAGTCTTTTAGTGATAGGATACCGCAACTGGCTATGGATCTGGTTCAAAGCTCATGGAATTCAACCGAGTCGGCTAAGTGGTGCTTCTGATTTGTGCTGGAGTGAGTGAGTGTGAATGACGGAGGCAAGCTTGCAGTTGAAATTTGACTGTGGTTTGATTCTTTGCAGGAAATGAGATTTGGAGAGATACTCTAAATAAGGAAAAGTCTTCCAAGGTCAAATATCTTTGGAAAATGCTCCTCCGCTCTTGAAGATTTGCAATGGACATTTGCATATTTATTTAATGACTATTCAATAAAGCCTCTAATCCTGGTACTTGGGAGGCTGAGACAGGAGGATCACAGGTTTGAGACCAGTGCATGGAAACTTAAGAGAGACCTGGTTTCAAAATAAGAAATAAAAAGGACTGGGTGTGTAGATCAGTGTAGAGCAATCCTAAATTCAATCCCCAGTTCTACATGCACGAAGAAAGAAAACTTTGTATGTTTTTGTGTAGTCCAACAGTTCTCAACCGACGAACCCTAACAGGGAAGTTGTGTGAGAGTGAGATCAAGTGTGTTCACACAAGACTCCACCCCAAGTGTGGGGTATCCTTCATTCAGGCACAGGAGTAGACTTGGGGAAGCAGAGCAGCTCTGGCAGAGGTGCTATAGTTTGGATGTTGGATGACCCCAAATTTCCATGTATAATGGATTAATACACAAGGTGGTGTCATGGGGAGCTGCTGGAACCTCTGAGAGGTAGGGCATAGTAGGAAGTTCTTAGGTCATTTGGGTGTGCCCTCAAAGGGATCGTGGGGCTTCCTCCTCTTCCCCTTTTGCTTCCTAGACACAAGGTAATCAATTTTAATCCACAATGTGTTCCTGCCATGATGCCCAAGACAGGCCCAAAGCAACAGAGCCAACTGATTATGGACTGGAACCACCAAAACTGTGAGCCAAAGTAGCACTATTCTCCTTAGAAGTTAATCTCAGGTATGTTGTTCTAATGATGGGAAGTCAATAACACAGGATGGATATGTGACCAAGAGATGTGTGGCCCTGAAGCCTACCCCCACCTCTCTTTTCCATGGTCTACCCTGGTGAACTAAACTTGGAGCTGCATTTTGCTCAGATGTAGGGATTGATAGAGTCAAAATAAACAAAACTCCAGATGTAAATGAAAAACCTTATGAGTCCACAGCTGCGCCATGCCTAAAGTGAAAGTTCCACTTAATCACTCTGTAAGAAGCTATTCAAATCTACCTGGGCTTCCCAGGGGAACAAGAAACCATTTTGCTAATTGTTGTACTCTATAATCCAGGAGATATAATTTATGAGCTGTTCCAGAAGCCAAGAACAGAATTATCCCCATTAGAAGACACAGTGTTTTAAGAGCAATGAAATCCCCACTCTGAAACACAAGAAAGAAGCAGACACTAAGAGTCTCAGAGTCTATTAACAAAATGCATTAAGTGCTCTTGTACCTGAGTTTGACAGCTGGTGTTGAAGTCGGTCTTAGTTGCCTATTGATGTTTTAATGTTTGGACTAGCTGGGTTCTTTCCCATGTCACTCTCCCACGGTTGACCTTGACTCTGTTGTTGACCTAACCTGAGCCTTGCATACTTTCTGCTAAGTCAGGAAAAGGTTAGGAATGTATAAAGGAAAGACAAACAAGCCTCTAAGATTGGTTACTGTAATGGTTGTGTTCCTGTTGGGAATTTCGAATCTAAAACAAAATGAGGAGAGTAGGCTTGTATATGGCAGGCAATTTATAAGTCTATAATGCAGTTCACATGCAAAACACACGAGGGAAGCTGTACCAATGGCCAGCTCACAGTATTCAAAGGGCCAGTCTCTCTCTAACACAAACATTTCTGGATACATATCTTAAAATGAATTAAACATATAATGGCGGGGTATTTAGTTGCTTACATACAAGTAATTTAGAAGTGAGTGGAAAAGGGGAGGCATGGAGAATATATTCCTAAAAACAGTTTCTAAAAAGTACAAAAGAGCTTTTTGATTTCCAAAAGGTAATGCTTTAATGGAAATATGAATAAGAACATAGCCCTAGGATTGTGGTAAAAGTACATAGAATTTTTATATATTATCAAAAAGAATCTGTTCAGTCCCATGAATGCTGAGTGGCTATTTTTATTTCAACAAAGGCAGAAGCAATTAAACTTTGACTCTTTGAAAACAGAGATTGGTATTTGAATACCTGATTTAGTCCAACTTCTGAGAAAGCCTCTGAGAGATTTGTATGACATTTACAGGTCTTTTAGAGATTGCTTAGTTTGATGGCAGGTTAATCCATGCTTGGCTTGTACTAACTATTCTTAATATGTAGGAAGGCCAGAATACTACTTGATCAACAACTACTAGGCTTTAAACATAAGTGAGGTGTGAAGTGGATGAACAGTTTAATTTTGCTTTACAGTATTTCTTCTTTTCCGGAATTACTTCCTTCGTGCTATGACTGATGTCTTTAATTCTACACTTAGAAATATATCACCTTGGGTTGACATTGATCCTTATGAAAAAGCAAATAGAATAACTATTACAATATCACAAACCATTACTGTCCACTAAAAAGTAAGTTAATGTATTACAATAAACTGTGTCAGTTATTGAGACTCAGGGGAATGGATTTGCCCAATCCTTTCCTAAAATCAGGCTTTGACAGGGAAAGTAGGGTGATCCTAACAATAGCGAATGCTGAGGGACTCCCAGAAATAGGAGGGAAAGAACATCTAAGACCATCTTTCCTACCTCATAGTATTTTTTCAACAGTGCTTATTATAAATATACTTTGTTCACATCCTTGTAAACATTGACTTTAAAAATCTCTGGGACTGTATTGTCAGTTTTAAGAATCATTATATTCTCAAACAGCAGCCCTTTAGCTTCACTCTGCACCTGAGGTTTTCTGTACTTCCTGGTCACTGCTATTCATTCAACAAACACTGGAGGATGTTAGGATTCTAGTGTAGTGCTCCTGCCCACAGTGTAGAAGATGTGAAAGGAAACTGAGGAGCAATGCATGACTGCCAGTATAGCCCCCATAGCTAGTCCTCTATGAAATCATCATATATGTCTCGAAATGTTTTACTTTTCTCTAGAAGTGCATTCTTCTACTAAGTAAAGTAGACTATTGGCAGCTTAAAGAAAAATACAAAGGTTTTCCAAGGGTCCTTTGGGGCTTTCACATTTACCATCAAATTAGCTAGAACCAAACATGATTGTAAGGGATTTATTTGAGATTTAATTGTACAGACTTATATGTAATTTCAACTTCATAATAAGTTGTTCCATGTGCATTGTCTGTGAAAAAAATTGGAAAGATCAAATGAATTTTCTGGCCTCCTGGCTAGATCCAGTTCCCTCTTGGAAGACATCATGTGAGATGCGAGGCAGGCTGGTACAGGGAACACCCAGAAGTCCTCTTGCTGAATTTCCTGGTTTAGAACTCATTTGACAAATATGGTTTCCATTTATGGAAATGCTTAGCAACTATGCTACAATTTTTTTTATTTTTCAAATGTCAAAAATTATACGATGGAGGAGTCCATAGAGCTCAGGGAATTGTATCACCAGAACCATCCACTGGGCCAGGGCTGAAATAATTTACCACAGATTTAATGGGAACCCACATCAACAAAACCGAGAGTCACACGATTTACCACCTAGACTTTTGGTTAATGCTCAGCAAAAGCGCTGTGGTTCCTGAAGACTGCTGGCTGGTGAACCCCAGTAAGGGCAAGAAAGCTTATAGCTAAGTAAATCTAGCCGGCAAATAGAGCTGCCTCAGTGATATGAAAACTGATTTTCTATGATCGTAATACCCTGAATAACTAGGGATCATTTGGTTAAGGGTAATCCCTAGAGAGAGAATGTATGGTGTTTAAAAAATCATGTCATTCTTTTAAATTAATTAGGTAAATAACCTAATTTTACATATCATATTCTTCCTTTTCTCATGAGGACAAGATAATCTTTAACTGTCCGTTGGGCTTAAATAATTTGAGCATAAGCTAATGGGAAAATTAGAGAAAGACAAAAGGAGGAGGACATGGTGGTGGAGGAGGAGGAAGGGAGGGAAGAGGAGGGGAGAGGAAAAAGGAAGAAGGAGAAGGAAGAGAATAATAGCAACAGCAACAATGACAGGCAAGGGAAGAATGCTAAAGGATGGTAAAACCTCCCTGCAAATACTAAAATACCAGCCTTTGGGTAAGTAGAGTGGTGTTTTATCTAGATTCTTCTATTTCTTAGGTCTTCACATTTTAATGCTGAGACACAAGATGGGTATGTCCAACTAGGGAGTAGTTGCTAAGATATTCAGGTAATGTATTATTTCTCCTCTCTGCAGAAGTACGTAGTAATCTGGATAATCTAATATTAATAGGAAATGAGGATGAGGTGGATGGATTTTGAATCTGATTTTGGGGGTTCTTCTAGATACAAACTCAAGACTCCCCAAGCAATTACTGCCTATATTGCTCAATAATTTTCTCACATAAATTCCAAATCCAGGCTCTAACATCTTGGATATTTTTTAAAAATGTTCTGGAAGGTGATGTTTCTGCTAAGTTGCCAGTGGAAAAAGAAAAGGACTGCTCAGAGGATGCTTGGGTAGTGTGCGGCTGGGGAAACATGGCTCTCCAGCCTCTTTTCTTTCTTACTGTTGTTTCTTCTCATTTCTTAGGTGCAGACAATTTTTTTCCTTTCCCCAGTTAACTAGAGAACATTACTTTAGGCTACTTAACAGGAAAGTTGGTAATAACTTTTCATTATTTTCTTTTAAAACTTACTTTTATTTTATTTATTTAATTTTTGCTTAACTTTTTGAAAACATAATTTTGAAATGTTTATTATTTTAACTTTCTTTTTTGGCATTTTGTTGTTGCTGTTGTTGTCAGAGAAGCATCAAGAGAAATGGCTAGAAATGGAAAAATCTATTCTTATTACAGCCTGTTTTTAATGTTAATTATTCCATGTTTTCCCAATATGAAACATGTTTTCCCTGACCTTTTAAAACAATAGTTTCATGCCACTGTTTCTTAACTTCCATCAGATTAAATTTGTAATTTTGACTGGGAATTGGTCCTGTTGCTATTCTGAATGTCTTTATGTCAGAAGGGAACTAAAGAAAGGAACAGGCTGATTGGGGGATAGAATAATTTTAGCCCCAGTACAGAACTTGCAACATCCTCCATGTTTTCTTTGCAGCCTTAACCATTCATGTATTTATTCAGTTGTCAGAAATAAGTTGAGTTCCTAATAATTGCTGCCTGAAAATTGTATTTTTTTCTTAGTATATGAAGATGGCAGACAGGTATTGGTGCATCATCAAGATCTAATGCTTATTTTTATTTTTAAATAGACTTTGTTTTAGAGCAAGTTTTAGGTTCACAGCAAAATAGAGTGAAAGGTACAGAGATTTCAGCTCTTACCCCCTGTCCCCACATACTCACGACTTCCCCACTAAAGATATCTGGCATCAGAGTTACAGTCAACGAACCAACATTGACACATCATATTTCAAAGTCCATAGTTGACAGTAAGGTTCACTCTTGTCATTGCATTTTCTATGAGTTTTGACAAATATATAATGACATGTATCAGTCATTGTAGAATCATACAGAATAGTTCACTACCTTAAAAATTCTCGGTGCTCTGTCTATTCATCCTTCCCTCCCTCCATCTCCTAGCAACCCTGATCTTATACTGTCTCCATAGTTTGGCTTTTTCAGAACATTATATAGTTAGAATTATACAGTATGTAGCCTTTTCAGATTGGCTTCTTTTACTTAGTAGTATGTATTTAAGTTTCCTCCATGTCTTTTCATAGCTTGATAGGTCATTTCTTTTTAGTGCTGAATAATAGACCATTGTCTGCATGTACCACAGTGTTTTTAACCATTCATCTACTGAAGAACACCTTAGTTGTCTGCAAATTTTGGAAATTATGAATAAAGAGCTATAAACATTCATGTACAGGGTTCTTTGTGGCTCTAAGTTTTCAATCCATTCAGTTAAATATCGAGTACCATGATTGCTGGATTGAAGGAGGATGTTTGGTCTGCCAATGGCTCTATCATTTAGCACTTTCACCTGCAGTGAATGAGTGTTCTTTCTCCACCTCCTCACTAACATTTGATGTTGTCAATGTTCTGGATTGTGTCCATTCTTGTAGGTAGATAGTGCTCCCTTGTTATTGTTTTAATTTGCAATTCCCTAATGACATTAAAATCTTTTCATATCTATTCTTATTTGGCATCTGTAGATTATTTTCAGTTAGATCTTTTGCCCATTTTTAAATTGTGTCATTTTTTTCTTATTGTTGAATTTTAAGTGTTCTTCATGTTTTGGATAGCAGTTCTTTATCAGATGTGTCTTTTGCAAATATTTTCTCTGGTCTGTGGCTTGTCTTCTCATTCTTCTGCTGTCTTTTGTAAAGCAGAAGTTTTTAATTTTAGTGAAACCCAGCTTATCCACTATGACCTCACTTTTCTTTTCTTTTTTTTTTGTGGTACTGAGGATTGAACCCAGGGGTGTTCTACTTCAGAGCTATAGCCCAGTCCTATTTTATTTTTTATTTTATTTTATTTATTTATTTATTTATTTATTTATTTATTTTGCGGTACTGGGGATTGAACCCAGGGGCATTCTACCTCTGAGCTACATCCCCGTCCCTATTTTTTGATACTTTATTTTGAAACTGGGTCTCACAAAGTTGCAGAGGCCTCACTAAGTAGCTGAGGCTGGCTGCGAACCCGGATCCTCCGGTCTCCGCCTCCCAAGTACTGGGATTACGAGCATGCACCACCACACCCAGTTTATTTTTTATTTTGAAACAGGGTTTCACTATCTGCTGAGTGCCTTCCTATATTGCTGAGGCTGGCCTTGAACCTGCGATCTTCCTGTCCCAGCCTCCCAAGTACTGGGATTACAGGTATGCACCACCATGCCTGGCCATGATCTCACTTTAGAAATGAGACTTAAAATGAGTTAATGGTTGTTGATTTTTCCTTTCACTCAGCTCTTGTTGTTAGAATAAAGTGAGCACTCCCAAGTTACGTACATGATGGATGATGGACCAGAAGCTGAATGTCTCTAATGTTTTTTCTTCCAGCCTGGATGATGAGATCACCTGGTAACAGTTTCAAGATGGCCAATAAGGGACACAGTTTTAGTCCATGAAAGAGAGAAGCTAAGTGATTCGTACAGTCACCAAAGCATAACGCTTGATGTATTGTGGTCCAGCCAAATCAGTTCTCAGGGGAAAAAAACCTCACCAAACCCACTGTTTTATACAGTTCCTTTAACTGTGGTTTATTGTTAGAGATTAAATTATTATGGAATTACTAGCTACATTGCCAAATTTAGTCAAAGCACTTCCAATAAACTTTCTGATTCAGCAGTACTGAATTCCATCTTGTTTTTCCAATTAAAAAAAATCTCAACCATGACTAGGAAAGGGGAGACAAGGAGCAATGAAGCATCGAATCTTTCTAGTATCTAGGCAAACTTCAAATAACTTTTCCTATTATGAAATATATGTGTATCTCTGGTTTGGTTTCTGTATAAGTATGTGTACACTTCAAAGCCCAAGGACTCAAAGCTATAGATGACAGAAAAGAAGACATTTGTTTTGGGGGATACATGGTAAGCCCTCTTTGATTATCCTATGTTGAGATCTGGTTCCCTATACTTTCCATGACTATGACAGATTCCTATGACACAGGCTTTAATTCCATTTCAAAACATTTTCTTATGTTGAAAATTTGTTTCCCTTACCTGTCTTCCTTTACTTTTCTTCTCTTCCTATGTTGCAGCCTGACAGCACAGCACTAAGAAGAAGAGCTACACATTTGAAGCTCTGTTGACAAATTAGACTTTGCAGAAACAGAGCTGGTGACATATTCTCTTGACATCACCCATCCATGGATTATCGCTCCATAAATTGTCACCTGCAAAGATTGGGTTTCCCTTGTAGTAACCAAAATGTTCATGGAACTTCTATGTAGCTTATTTATTTTTAAAATGAGGTGAAATTCATTCATCATAAAATTCACCATTTTAGCCATTTTAAGGTGCATATTTCAGTAGCTTTTGAAACATTTACAACATCATGCAACCATCATCATTGTCAAGTTCCATAATGCTTCCATTCCACATTAGGAAACCCCATATCCCTTATGTAGTCAACCTCTATTCCCCCTGTGCCCTGGCCCCTGGCAGCTATTAATATGCTTTCTGTCTTTATTTGCCTATTCTGGATATTTCATATAAAGGGAATCTAACAATATTTAAATTTCTGTGTCTGACTTCCTTAGTTATCATGATGTTTTCAAGGTGTATCCATGTTGTAGCATGTATCAATACTTTATCCCTTTGCACAGATTTATAATATTTCATTGTGTGGTTAACTGCCTTTTGTTTTATCTATTCATCAGTTGATGGACACTTGGGTTATTTAGACCTTTTAACTATTGTGAAGAGTATTGCTATGAATATCTAAGTACAAGTTTTTGTTTGAACATCTGTTCTCAATTCTTTTGTCTATATGTCTAGAAATGGAATTGTCAGGTTACATGGAAATTCTATGTTTAATTTTTACTGTACATCCAAACTGTTTCCCACAGTAGCTGCACTATTTTATAATTTCACCAGTAATGTATGAGGATTCTGTGCTAGTCTGTTTTCTGTTGCTATAACAAAATGCCAAAGAGCAGGCAATGTGTTTTGAAAATGAGGCTTGTTTGGCTCACAGTCATTGGTTTTTGGTAAAGGCCTCATGCTGTACCAACACATGGCAGAAAATTGGAAGAAAAGTGGGCCCCTGTGGAAGTGTTAGCGTGAGAGATATATGAGAGATAGCGAGGGGGAGGTGCCAGGCTTGCTTTATATGTAACAACCCACTCTCACGAGAACTAATCCCTCCTCACAAAAGCAAGAACTCACTACCAAGAGAAAAGCATTAATCCCTCTTAAAGACCTAATCACCTCTTCAAGGTCCCATTACCTTTCAACACCATGACTTTGGGAACTGAGCTTCAACATGAGTTGAAAACCACATCTAAACCATAACAGGTTCCAATTTTTCCTCATCCTTGTCAATCCTTGTTAATTTCTTTTTTAAAAAAATTATAGCTGTTATGGTTTGGATCTTGAATGTCCCCCATAGGTGCATGTGTTCAAGGCTTGGTCCCTAGAGTGGTGCTATTAGGATATGGTAGAACCTTTAAGAGGTGGGACCTAGTGAGAGGTCTACAGGTCACTGGGAGTGTGCCCCCAAAGGGGAATGTGGGACCTCAGCTCTTTTTCTTCCTCTCTTTTTCTTTCTGACCTGAGCTGTTTTTCTTTGCCATGCACCCCTGCTGTGGTACGCTGCCTTGCCAAAGGCCCAAGGCAACAGGACCAGTGGATCCTGAACTGGAACCTCCAAAAATGCCAGCCAAAATAATCCTCTTCTCTTTATAAATTTATTGCCTCAGACATTTTTGTTACAGTAATGGAAAGCTGACTAATATAGTAGCCATCCTAGTGGGTGTGAAATATTACCTGACTGCACTTTTGATTTGTGCTTCCCTAATAATTAATGTCAATCTTTTTTTTCATTGACCATTTGTATATCTTCTGTGAAGAAAGTTCTACTCAAGTCCTTTGCCCATTTTAAGTTGGTTGTTGGTCTTTTTATTGTTGAATTGTAAGAGTTCTTTATATATGCCTAATCCTTTTCAGATATATGATTTATAAATATTTTATCCTATTATGTGGGCTGTCTTTTCACTTTCTTGGTAGTGTCCTTTGATACTTCTATGTGGTTTTCACAAAGCTAGACACATGTGAAACGAATCAGTGTCTTTAGTCTCTCTCTCTCTCTCTCTCTGTCCCCCCCTCGCCTCCCCCCACCCCCCATTCTCCATTTCTCTTTGTTCACTTCAGGTTCCTTCATCTCCCTTCAAGTATACTTCCCAAGGACCATTAAAAAATGCTTTCTGATAAATTCATTCAGAAGGGAGTTTAAATGACTGATAAGGCTTAATGACTTATCACACCTACAGTGGAATTAGAATCTCAGTAGTTGAAAAAGGACTAAAGCAATTTATGAAATTTCAAGCATGTATGTCTTTCTGTTGCTCCTGAAATCACAATACATTTCTACCTAAAATGAAAATTCTTGTCCTGATTCTAAGGTCTTAGGAAAGCCAGTGATGCCCTCTGTAAAACTTGCTATTTATCCTCTGAGCCTTTTGTTGGGGTGTCACTGTACCAAGCACATTACTAATATAATCTCAACATGTTATGTTCACAAATGGTCGGTGCTTCGGATGTTTTTGTAAATGCACCCTTTCCCTGAGACTCACCTATAAGACTCCTAAGATCACCTCTAAGCTACCTTTTATATATTATTCAAATCTCTGCAGAGTGCCACAAATGCCACTGAACATGATGCTCACCCCCACCAACATTCTTGAATAAGGTTGTCCTGGGGTTAAAATAAATTCACATCCTTGTAGCCTTCTGTGCCCACATAAACCTCTTTGGATCATCTCTGCCACTCCCTGAATATGATTCTTCAATTCTTCATTTTAGCATCTCTGACACTGCTGACAGCTCTAATGATTTTGCTGGAAAACAAATACTTAATTAACCGAATCAGCCGGCCGTGGGGCTGACAGGTATGTTGTACTGTCACCGTGCATTTGTAATGTACAACTGCCATGAATAGAGCTCTTTTTCTGCCACTCTGGCAGGGCCACCTGCTGTCTGTGCTCCATTTCATGCCAGCCAGCTCTGTGACCTTCCACAGCCAAAGGCAGAACTGGGGACATTCCTGCCAGGGGCTCAGTCTCTGTGGGTTTTGTTTGCCACAGTAGAGAATCAGGAGGCTTCAGAAAAGAATCTCAAAGAAGTGTTTTCTTTACCTAAAGAAGTTGAGAAAAGAATCTGTATGCCTGAAAGTAATAAAAAGAGGCTCAGGGTCAATCTTTCCTTCTCCAGGATTTGGCCAATATGTTTCTCAAAATGAACAAGTGTCTTGGAGCTGCTCACCCAGTTGGTGATGAGAAAGGTGAAAGAGGCACCTAATAAGATAAAGCTAAAAGTTATAAATCAGATGAACTAATCAATGAATAATTGGAAATTTATGTTTTAAAATTTCATCCCAAATAAAATAAAAATATGAAATATATAGGAATAAATCTGACAAAAGATGTGTAATATCTGCAATAAAACTACACAGCATTGCTGAGATAAATTAAAGAATATCAAAATAAATGAAGAGATATATTCATGACTCATAGACTCAATGTCATTAAGATGTCAATTCTTCTCTAAATGACCTATATATTTAATGCAATCCCAGTCAAAATCCCAGTAGACTATTTTTGTAGAAACTGACAAGTTGATTCCAAAATTTATATCAAAAAGCACACACCTAAAATAACGCAATAAAGTTTAAAAAAGAAGAAAAAGGTGAAGGACTAATACTACCTAATTTTAAGACTTATAAAGCTACAATAATTAAGATAATGTAGCAGTGGTATAAAGATAGATGATTAGAATAGAGAGTCCAGGGATTCAGAGGAAGATGGAGACGGGGTAAGGACCCTTAGGCAAGCCTGTTTTTAACTCGGCTCGGGGAGCTTGGAACTGAACAGCATCCCACATCCCAGACTACCTTCATGGGAGGTGGGAACTAAAAACAGAGAAACTTAATAATATCTAAAAAGCCACTTTTAAACACCCAGGCTGAAAAAGGGAAAAGAAGCAACAAATCCCTGAACAAGCAGAGACACGAGAACAATAGTGTGCACTGAGGACCGGCAGGAACTTTGGAAACCCAGGAAAATCTTATATCCAGCAAGATGAGACTTACTCCAAGGACACTGAAGACATCAGCCATAGAACCGCACAGTCCCACGAGGACAGGATAAAAAAGGATTACCAAGTCCATGATCCCATCCCTCCCTATCCATGTCCCACCATGCGCCCAGTGGCAGAGGTGGGTATGCGAACCCCAGGGCAGTGAGTGCGGGCTCCTGGGTTAAAGGATAAGAGACCATAAAAAGGGGGTGGGAACTCATGCAGATGGTGGCTGCACTATGAACACAGAACTCTGAGGAAAACACCAGATTTGGAATCCGCAGACCAACTCCGTGGAGAGCACGAAGTCCCTGCGCTTGCTTTGGGATGGACCCTGCACCTGGAGCCCAGTGCTCGGTGCCCACTCTCAGAAAGAGACACGGAGCAGGAGACCATAGCATTGAGGCTGCAGACTGACGTCTCTGTTACAGGTTTCTGAGCAAGTGAGAACACTTAGAACGTGCTTGGGAACCTACTGTAAGAGGTGGAACTTAGACCCAAGACAGTAGCAGAGGCCAAGTGTGAGAGTTTTTATTGTTCTATTTTTTTTCTCTTCGCCTTTTTGTTCTGTTTCTTTGTTTTTTGCTGCTGCTCTATACTTGTGTATTTGTAGGTTTTTGTTTTTTACCCTTTTGCATGTTTTCTCTCTTTCCTCTCTCCTCTTCTTTTCTTTCTTTTTTTTTTTTTTTGTTTGTTTCCTTCTGTGGCACAGGGGACCAAGCCGAGGACCCTAGTGAATGCTGGGTGAGTGCCCTGGGCCACACTCCAACCCCCAGCCTAGAAAAGCCTCCTCCCAGCAGCCAGCAGTCGGCCCACGCCTCCCTGCACCTCCTCCCCAACCTGCCTTCTTAGCAAAGTAGGAAACAGAGTAATAGGTGAGCAGGCTTGAACCAGAGCTTTAGAGCAGCTTTCACATCTCTTCTAACCAAGAAGAAGACAAAACAAAACAAAACAAAAAATGGCAAGAAAATATCCAAAGCCACAAGAGGAATTCGCTCTCTTCCAACAAGGAAATTTACCCATTCTCAGTTAAGCAATTCTTAAGGTTCCTTTTTATTTTTTTTCTCTTTTTTCTTACTCTCCTCTTTAGTGTATACATGCGAGAGATTGTGTTCTGATTTGTCTAACTCCCAGTGAACCTGTCTGCCAGTTCCTTGTATTATATCCATTTTCTATCACTATATCTAAATATTCTACACTGGTTACTAGAATTTTCCTTTATTTTCACTCTTTATTCTTTACTATATATTACCTAACCACATACAAGCCCTTATTCTACTAGATTGTATTTTCTACTTTACCCTATTTTTGCATCCATCACTCTATCCCCTTCCTCTTCACTCACCCTTCACCATTGATTACAATACAATTTGCCCTTATACATATTAGCTGACTCCTCTAAACCCCTACTGCTGAGGCTGAACCAGATAGGCAAACCAACAGGAAGGACTTCCAGACACTAAGGACAAACCAATTACAGCTGACAGACAGAGCTGACCAGCATCCTGCACATTGAACTTTAAAAACGCACAGGACACAAACTGCTCTGCCCACATCTCAGAGACTACTTCCTATTATGGAGGCAACAGACAGGTCCCTTATCTTTAACACCTGGAATCCATCAATGCCACCACTGCAGTGGGCAGACAGTTCTGGAGTAACTGCAACCCAGTACTGGCGATCTACAGGTAGAACAACAGAGGGGTGATATGGGCACAGACCTCAAAGTCAGCATTATAGGGTGTTAAATACTCAACAGAAAGCTGTGAATACCCATACAGCAGAGGCTATTCACTTTTAAGGCATACCTTGAGGTAAATATTTACCTCCAGAATACGATACTCTAAAGGGAGAAAGATTAGACATAGAAAATCCATAGAGTGAAAGACAGTCATCAAAAGCAACAAAGATATAAACTTAAGAAATGTGCAATGTGTGCATGTACGATGTTCATACCCTGACATATATTAAAATGTATAATTACAATGCACCAATAAATGAACATAAAAAGTTAAAAAAAAGAAAATAGAAAAAAAAAGAAAGCTGAAATCATGAAAAAGAAGAACAGCAAAGAAACAATGAGCCCCCACGATCCCACAACAACAGAAATCACCAACTCAGAGGTGCAGAGAATGCCAGAAGGAGAATTTAGAAGTTTAATAGTAGAAATGATACAAGATTTCAGAAAAAAGTTCAGAGAGAGCCTGAGAGTAATAAAAGACCAAATCAACAAAGAATCTGATACACTGAACAGGAATCAAAAAGAAGCTCTGAAGGAAGTTTAGGATGCAATAAATGAAATGAAAACATCAATACAAATCATCAATGGTAGACCAGACCACATGGAAAACAGAATCTCACTCTTAGAAGATGACCACTCCAAAAATGAACTCATAGTGTATAATTTAGAAAAATCAATTTTATAGCATAAGCCGGACATCCAAGTGATCTGGGATAACTTTAAAAAAGCATACCTAAGAATAATAGGCAAGAAGAGGGTCTAGAAGCTGACACCAAAGGGATCAAAAATCTCTTCAGAGAAATAATATCAGAGAATTTTCCAAACATAGAAAGCAAGGTTAATGCACAGGTACAGGAAACATACAGAACCCCCATTAGACAAGATCAGAGAAAAGTTTCATCATGCCACATAATAATCAAATTGACTAATGTAGAGGCCAAGGAGAAAATCTTAAATGCAATGAGAGTAAAAGACTGAGTGACATTCAGAGGCAAAACAATAAGAATCACTCCAGATTTCTCAAACCAAGCCATGAAGGCCAAGAGGGCCTGGAGCGATGTATTCTAAACTCTGAAAGAAAACAACTTCCAGACAAGATTACTCTACCCAGCAAAGATATCTATCAAATCTGATGGGGAAATAAAAATCTTCCATGACAAACAGAAGCTGAAACAATTTATGTCTTCCAAGCTAGCACTGGAGAAAATACTCAAAGAGATAAATTACAAAGAGGAAATAAAAAATAAACACCAGAACCACAGAAAGGATGATTTCCATCAAATGAACAACTAAGCAAAGAAGAACAAACACTACCTCAAACAGAAGTTACAACTCAAATGTTAGAGATTAAAAATCATCTCTCAATAATCACACTGAATATCAATGGCCTCAACTCCTGAATCAAAAAAAGGATTAAAAATCATAATCCATCTTTATGCTGTCTGCAAGAAATGTACCTTACAGGCAAAGATAGTCACAAACTAAAGGTGAAGGGCTGAAGCAAGGTAATCCATGCTAATGGAACTCAAAATCAACCAGGGGTAGTAACTCTCTTATCAGACAAAATCGACTTCAAGCCTAAACTTATCAGAAGAGACAAAGCAGGTCATTTTGTACTGGTAAGAGGAACAATGCAACAAGAGGATATAACAATAGTCAACATTTAATCTCAGAGCATAGGTGCAACCAGTTTTATAAAACAAACTATGACATTAAGTCTCACATAGATCACAATACAATAATATTGGGAGACTTCAACACTCCTCTCACACCACTAGACCAATCTTCTAGACAAAGGGTAAGTAAAGACACCTCAGACCTAAGGAACACCATAAACAAAATGGACCTAATAGACACATACAGAATATTCCATCCAACTACAGCTGAATACACATTCTTTTCAGCTGCTCATGGAACCTTTTCCAAAACAGACCACAACCTGGGCCACAAAACAAGCACTAGAAAATTCAAAAAATGTGATATAACCCCCAGCATCTTTTCAGACCATAATGGAATGATACTAGAAATCAACTATAAGAAGACCCAGAGAAACTTCATAAATACATGGAGGCTGAACACCACATTCCTGAATGAGGAATGGGTCATAGAAGAAATAGGGGAGAAATAAAGAAATTCCTAGAAACAAATGAAAATAGAAACACAACATATCAAGAGCTCTGGGACACACTGAAGGCAGTATTAAGAGGAAAATTTATAGAACTGAGTGCTCACATAAGAAGAACATAAAATTACCAAATAAATAGCCTAATGACACACCTCAAAGCCCTTAAAAAGCAGGAACAGTCTAATTCCAAAGCCAGTAGAAGACAGTAAATCATTAAAATCAGAGCAGAAATCAATGAAGTAGAGAACAAAAAAAGCAAAAAAAAAAAAAACAAAAGCTGGTTTCTCAAAAAAATAAACAAGATAAATAAACTATTAGCCACCCTAACCAAAAGAAAGAAAGAATCAACCCAAATTGCTAAAATAAGAGCTGAAAAAGGTGATATTACCACCGACAGCACAGAAATCCAAAGGATTATCAGAAACTACTTTGGAAACTTATACTCCAACAAAATGGAAAACCTAAAAGAAACTGACAAATTTCTAGACACATACAACCTTCTTGAATCAAGAATATATAGAAAATTTAATCTGACCAATAGCAATCAAAGAGATTAAAACAGCAATAAAGAGCATACTATCAAAGAAAAGCCCAAGTCCAGATGTTTTCCCAGCCGAATTTTATAAAACCTTTATAGAAGATCTAATCCCAATACTTCTCAATCTAGTCCATGAAATAGAAAGAGACAGGACTCTCCCAAATACATTCTATGAAGCCACCATAAAATTAATACCAAAACTGAATAAAGACAGCTCAAGAAAGGAAAACTACAGACCAAAATCATTGATGAACTCAGATGCAAAGCTTCTAAACAAAATACTAGCAATGTGCATTCAAAACCACATCAAGAAAATTATACACCACGACCAAGTCAGGTTCATCCAAGGGATGCAGGGCTGATCAACATATGAAAAACAATCCATTTAATTCACCACATAAACAGAACCAAGGACAAAAATCACACAATCATTTCAATAGATGCTGAAAAAGCATTTGACAAAATCCAACACCCACTCGTGATAAAAACACTGCAGAAAATTGGAATAGTAGGAACATACCTCAACATCATAAAGGCAATATACAATAGGCCCACAGCCAACATCGTATTGAATAGGGAAAAACTACAAGAATTCTCTTTAAAATCGGGAACAAAACAAGTGGTGATGTCCACTATCACCAATCCTTTTCAATATAGTACTGAGACTCTAGCCAGAGCAATAAGGAAAGAGAAGGAAAGCAAAGGAGTACAAATAGGAAAAGAAGAATTGAAACTATCTTTATTTGCAGATGACATGATACTATACTTAGAAGACCCAATAAACTCAACCAAAAGGCTTTTAGAACTGACCAAAAATTCAGCAAAGTGTCTGGATACAAAATCAGTCTTACAAAATCAGAGGCTTTTCTATATGCCAACCATAAATCCACTGAAAAAGAAATCCAGAAAAAATTTCCACTCACAATAACCCCCCAAACAATAAAACACTTAGGAATAAACCTAACCAAGGAGGTAAAAGATCTCTACAAGGAAAATTATAAAACATTGAAAAAAGAAATTGAAGAAAATCTTAGAAGGTGGAAGGACCTTCCATGCTCTTGAATAGGCAGAATAAATATCATCAAAATGGCTATTCTTCCACAAGTGATCTACAGATTCAGTGTAATACCCATTAAAATACCAAGGTCATTCTTCACAGATATAGAAAAATCAGTCCTTAAATTCATTTGTAACAACAACAACAAAAAACCTAGAATAGCCAAAATAGTTCTCAGCAATAAGAACCATGCTGGAGTCATCATAATACCTGACATCAAACTATACTACAGAGCCATAGTAAAAGAACAGCATGGTATTGGCACAAAAGCAGACATATAGACCAATGGAGCAGAATAGAACACTCAGAAACAAATCTACACACTTACAGCCAATTGGTTTTTGACAAAGGGGCCAAAAATATACACTGGAAAAAAAATAACCTCTTCAACAAATGGTGTTGAGAAAACTGGTTATCCATATGCAGAAAAGTGAAAAGAAACCCCACTTTCTCACCCTACACAAGAGTCAATTGAAGATGGATCAAAGACCTGGAAAATAGACCAGAGATCTTGCAGTTACTTGAAGAGGGCATAGGACCAACACTCCAACATATAGGCACTGGTAAAAACTTCATCAATAAAACCCCAAAGGCACAAGAAATTAAAATGAGGATTAATACATGGGATTGCATTAAACTGAAGAGCTTCTATGCAGCAAAGGAAACTATCAAGAACCTCAAGAGAGAATCGATAGAATGGGAGAAGATCTTTGTCAGCTACTCCTCTGATAGAGGACTAATATCTAGAATATACAGAGAACTCAAGAAACTCACCACTAAAAAACCAAATAACCCAGTCAAAAGTGGGCAAGTGAACTAAATAGAAACTTCTCAAAAGAAGAAATACAAATGGCCAATAAATGTATGAAAAAATGTTCAACATCATTAGCAGTCAGAGAGATACAAATCAAAACTACCCTGAGATTTCACTGAACCCCAATTAGAATGGCAATCATTAAAAACACAAACAACAACAAATGCTGGCGAGATGTGGAGAAGTAGGAATTCTGATACACTGTTGGTGGGATTACAAATTAGTGCAACCACTTTGGAAAACAGTGTGGAGGATCCTTAGAAGAACGGGAAGGAACCTACTATATGATCCAACTATACCACTCCTGGGTATCCACCCAAAAGAATGGAAACCAAACTACCAGAGTAATGCATGCATATCTATGTTTATAGCTGCACAATTCATAATTGTCAAACCATGTAACCAGCCGAGATATCTATCAACAGATGAATGGATTACAAAACTATAGGATATATACACAATGGAATTCTACTCAGCCATAAAGAAGAACAAAATTATGCCATTTACAGGGAAATGAATGGAACTGGAGAACATTATGCTAAGTGAGATTAGTCAGTCACAAAAAGTGAAAAGTCGGATGTTCTCCCTCCTATGCAAAAGCTAGGGAGAATATGGGACGTAGGAGGGACTCCAGGCAAAGGAGGGGAAACCTTAGTGAAGAAGGGGACCTAATGAGGGAGATGGGAGGGGGGAAGAGGGAAACACCTTGATGGTTATGATGTACATACACAAACTTGTCAAAGTCAATCACTATGCTGAGCATGGGAAGGAGGGAAGGGGGAGGGAATGGGGTGGGAACTGGGGAGGACTCAATGATTGCTGTGTGCCTGTATGCATCTATTACCCTGAACCTCACCAAGATGTATGATTACAATGCACCAATAAATAAATAAATAAATAAATAAATAAATAAATAAATAAATGCAAATGTATTTTTAAAAAAGAATAGAAAGTTGAGGAATACACACACACACACACACACACACACACACACGGAAAACTGATTTTTGACAAAGATTCAAAGGCAATTCTATAGAAAAAGGATAGTTTCTTTAATAGCATGTGCTGGAATAATTAGATACTCAAATGCAAAAATAGGAACTTTGAATCAAATTTTACATGATATACCAAAGTTAACTCAAGTGGATTATAGACCTAAAGGTAAAACTACCTACAGATAGAAAAGTTCTAGAAGAAAACACAGAAAAAAATCTCTGTGACCTGGGGTTAGGCACAAACACATGAGCCGAACATATGAGCCATCACATATGAGCCATATGGCATCAAACATAAGAGCCATAAAAGAAAAAAATCACAATTTGAACATCATACAAATTGAAATTTTTGTTCTTTAAGTATACTGTTAAGAGAATGAAAAGGCAATCCACAGACCAGGAGAAAATACTGAAAATCATAGCACACATCTTATATAGCACATGATAAAGTATCTGAATCAAGAATATATCAATAATTCTTGAACTCAATAAGAAAATAAAACAACTCAACTTCAAATATGCAAAAAAGTTTTGAATAGTGCTATAGTCCAAAACACTGAAAAAAGAGGCCATTATCATAGTCAGTGTCAAGAAAGAACACACCCACCCACACTCAGCCCTTGGCACCATTGTCTAGAACAGCTGCAGCAAGAGTTTCCACCCAATCCATTGTTTCACCTAAAGGTCCTCAACCTTCCCAGAGAAGACACAAATATAGCAATAAGCACATGGAAAAATGATCAACATTATTATTCCTTAGGGAAGTACAAATTAAAGTCACAGTGTGATACCACTGCACACCTATTGGAATAGCTAAAATTAATAAGACTGGCCACACCCACACTGATAAGGATATAGAAGAACTGAAACTTTTATATACACTACTTCTTGAAATGTAATTTGGTACAAGCACTTTAGAAAAGAGATTGGCTGTTTCTTTAAAAGTTAAACATATACTAAGAAATATTTACACACTCATATTCCTAGCAACACTGTTCACAACAGTTAAAAGGTAGAAGCAACCTAAATGTCCACCGATGGATAAAAGGATAAAAAAGGTGAACTATAGATAAATGGAATATTATTCAGTCTTAAAAAGAAAGGAAATCCTAGCCAGGCATAGTGACCCATGCCTGTAATCCCAGTACTTGGGAGACTGAGACAAGAGGATCACAAGTTTGAGGACAGCCTCAGCAACCTAGGGATAATCTCAGCAACTTAGTGGGACCCTGTTTCAAAATAAAATCTTTAAAAAGAGAGGACAGGTGGTGTATCTCAGAGGTAGAATGCCCCTGGATTCAATCCCCAGTATCAAAAAGAAAGAAAGAAAGAAAAGGAAATCCTATCACATATGACAACATGAATGAACTTTGAAGCCATTATGCTAAGTGAAATAAGCCAGTCACCAAAAGACAAAGACTGTATGCTTCTGCTTATATGAAGTATCTAAAGTAGTCCAATCCAGAGAAACAGAAAGTAGAATGCTGGTTACCAGGGTCTGGGGAGAGGAGGAAAAGGAGAGTTATTTTATAGATATAGAGTTTCAGATTTGCAATATGAAAAGACTTTGGAGGTCTATTTCACAACAATTTGAATATTTAACACTTCTGAACAGCACACTTGAAAATAGCTAATATGGTAAATTTTATGCTATGCTTTTGCCACAATGAAAATTAAAAATTAAAACATACATTTACTATATGATAAAGCCATTCCCCTCCTAGCTATATGAAATGAAAGCACATGTTCACACAAAGCCTGTATACAAACATTCATACCAGCTTTATTTGTAATAGCTCCAACTAGAAATAACCAAAATGTCTATGAGCAGCTAGATGGATAACAAGTCTTGGTTTAAGCGTTAGGATTTATTTCTCAACTCTCAATTCTGATTTGAAGTGCCAGGACCACAGTGTAGCCTTGTAGTAAGTTTTGAAATTGGGAAGTGTGAGTCCTCCAATTCCGTTCTTCTTTCTCAAAATTGTTACCTATTCTGGGATTGCATTAAATCTGCACATCAACATATCTCCAAAGAAGGAAATCTAACAGTTTTGTCCAGAAACTTATCTAAATTTGTCCTTTTACATTTAATAATTTTATTATTTTTTATTATTATAATTGTTATTTTAATTTTATTATTATTGTATTGGCAAAATTAAATATTTTACCAATACAAGCCATTTTCTTTTTATTTTGTCCCTAAATGGGGTTGAGAATAACAAGGCCTTAGCTTCTAGACTTAAAGAACTTTCCTAAATTGACTTGTAGCCATTTGTTTGAAATGATGTATCTCCATTTCTTTTGCGTTTCGTTAAAAACCTAGTCTGCAACTCCTAGTCACTTTTGACTAGGAGTTGGAATCTTCCCTAATAGGTCAGACAAGAACATTTAAAATTATACCCATGAAGCCCACTACCAGGATTTCTTCTTCAAAACTACATTTACTTGATGTGCAGTCTTTGAAGATAAGGATAGTGTGAAAAGAGTTCTAGCAAATCTAGCTGGGATCCTATTATGTCACTGAAGAATACCCTGAGACTATGAAACTGGTGTGTGTTAATCCTGGCCTTGCACAGACTTGCTTTGTTTTGCAGGAGAAGTCTCTTGATAGCCTTGGGGCCTGGCAGCCATTGGGCTGTAAAGGGGACTGGGAGCCAAGGAGATCTGGACTCATGGAGACAATCTCATTCATAAGTCCGCAGTGTCCTTACTATCTGTCTCTTGTTGGCTGAGTCCACGGGACAAAGCAGTGTTCCTGGCCAGGAGGCTGGAGTAGCAGAGAGGAGAGCCAGAGGGGAGGACCGAAGGGAGCTTCAGGGACAGAAAATTAGCCCTTGTGGAGAAAATCTCCACCCTTCCTCCACTGTGTTGGACTCCAATCCAAGCTGAGAGGCAATTGCTCAGAAATGGGAGGGCTCGTTATTGGCTGGAGGTCACCAAAAATAGAAGATTCAAGAATGCTAATGCGCAAGGAGTAATGATGAAGTCCAAAATGTTTTTAAAAAGGGTCATTATCATAGTCAGTGTCAAGAAAGAACACACCCACACTCAGCCCGGGGCACCATTGTCTAGAACAGCTGCAGCAGGAGGGCTCACAACACATGTAGCTCTGACTTGGGGAGACTTCCCACCCAACCCATTGTTTCACCTTAAGGTTCTAGCTCATCCCAGCTCTTCTGGGCCCAAAGCCATGCTAGCACTTACTCATCCTCACACTCAGCTGTAGAGAGGGGAGCTGCAGCCCATGACCTGGCCTGATGGCTTCATTTGGGGGAAGACATACTCGGAGTCCTGGAATATGGGGTCCTTTCTTTCTTAGGAGGTTCGCCAGACTCCCATGGTCCCACCCTGCAGATCCTAAGCTAACCTCAGACAGCAGGATGCCTCTACTCTGCATCAGAGGGCCCTGAGAAAAACTCAGAGGCTTGATTTCAGTGCCTTCCTGCTGCCCAGCTACTTCCCCTCCTAGGGCCCCACTTTCCTCAATGCACAGGTTAGCCAAGATAACTGCACAGCGCTTTGCACATCATGCATCCTGTGACATTCAGAAGGTGCCAGGACTGGCATTTTGTGCTTCCAGTCTCCTGCCTGGATTTATATACCAAGCTTCTCACCAGCCCCCACTTTCCCTTCAAAACTTATGGACCTTCCTCATGCCATTCCAGCTACTTATTAGATATGCTTTCTTCATCCCATGGTGCCTACAGGTGGGTCATCCAGGCGAGAAGCGGATCAGAATATAAAAAAGATCACTTTTTCAAGAAATTTGTCTTTGAGATCCATGCACCTACATACATTGTGATCACAATGCTTCACTGGGTGAATTGTGTGAATTTAAAAATGCTTATAAACTGGGTGTGGTGGTGCATGCCTCTAATCCCAGTATTGGGAGACTGAGATAGGAAGATCGCAGGTTCGAGACCAGCCTCAGCAAGTAGTGAGACTCAGCAACCTAGTGAAACCCTGTTTTAAAACAACAACAAAAAAAAAACTTTTAAAAGGACTGGGGGTATAACTGAGGTAGAATGCCCCTGAGTTTTAATCCCCAGTACCATAAACAAACAAACAAACATACTTATAAAATCCAGAAGGATTATCTTGAGTACTTGTCCCACCCCTTCAGAATACTGAACCCCAAATCTCAATTCTGACTTCTCAAAGAGGGAAGCTCTAATGGGAGCTAAGAATGCTGCCCATACACAGAAAAGAGGTGGAAGTGGGTTTGCCACCAACAAAACACAGTGTTCTGAACTCCAGTTGCCTGCTAGTCCAAGACCCTGTCCTGCAGACTGCAACTGGGCTGTGGTATCTGGTCACGCCGCTTCCAAGAAAAATCTCTTTTAAGAAACAAGCGACAATAGCCGGGCGTGGTGGCACATGCTTGTAATCCCAGTGCTTGGGAGGCGGAGACTGGAGGATACGGGTTCACGGCCAGCCTCAGCTACTTAGTGAGGCCCTCCGCAACTTTGTGAGACCCAGTTTCAAAATAAAGTATAAAAATAGGGCTGGGGGTGTAGCTCGGTGGTAGAATGCCCCTGGGTTCAATCCCCGGTACTGCAAAAAAAAAAAAAAAAAAGAAAGAAACAAGCAACAAATGCAAGCTCAGAAGGGAACAAGGGTAAGGGATGAGGGAAGGAGAGCATGCCATGCTCCATCCCTCCTGTACCTCAATGCAAGGAAAGAACGTGCTGTTTCTCATTTTATCAATCTTGTCAACAAATGTTTCCAAGAGGCTTTCAAATGCCAGACTCTAAGCACCCAGGACATAGCAGAAAAAAAAAATCAAAAAGGAGCCTCTATCCTCATTGATAAAATTCTGATCGGGGGATGTAGAAAATAAACAGAACAAATAAAATATATAGTGTAATAGAAATCCTACGGACATGACAAGGCAGGGACATGACAAGGCACCAACAAGGCATGGTGTTGGGGGCATTGCTGTTTTAAGTAGGGTTGTCCCGGTAGGCCTGGCAGGAAAGTAACAGTTGAGGAAATCCCCAAGGGGGATGAGGGAATGAGTCGTGTGGAGAAACCTGGAGTAGATAAAGAGAGAATAATGGAGAGCCAATGTGTGCAATCTTAAAAGCTTTTGAAGGTGCTTGGCTTCTCAGTGAAATGGAAGTGGCCTCGGGGTCAAGTATTAACTGAAGGGGGCAGAGGCAGAAAGACCAACAGCGAGGCTGCTGCAGTAGGGGGAGAGTTGATAGCAGCGGGGACCAGAGTAGTGCGATGAAGGTGGCGAGACGTGGTTAGATGTGGAATCTATGTTGAAGGTGGAGCCACAGCATCAGCAGATGGATTAGGTGGGGGTGGTGAGGCCAGGTCTCTGGGTCTGAGCAACAGAGGTGGGAAAACTCTGGTGTGAGCAGGGCTGGAAAGGGGAGTTGGAAGCTCAGTCTGGTTTTTATGTGAGACATCTTTTAAACTTCAAAGTGCGGCGGTTTAGAAAATAGAGGAGGAAGATCCACATTGCACCAGCCCTCTTGCTCCTAGAGGGGGAGCAGGAACTCAGAAAATGAGTTCTTTTTTCTCACTGCATCCCTAAAGAGAACTTCACAAGGAGATTTTCTGGTGAGCAAAATCTCCCACTTTATTATATGATATGTTGATGAAGAGAGACAGTGAACCAATATTTATGAAAACTCAGAACTTGCAGAGACATGCAAGGAAATGTGCTCTGGGACAGAGGTTCTCAACACTGGCTACACAGTAATACCACCGGGAGATATTTGTAAAGCACTGATATTTATTTGCCCCAGATGTTGTGATTTAGTTCAGCTGGGGCAGGCCTAGTTATCAGTGTTTTTAGAAGCCCCCCCATGTTATTCTAATGTGTAGCCAGGGTTAATAATAAACGGTCTGACCACAAACTCTAACCTATTTTATGTGTTAGGACACCAAAATGCAGTGATTTTATGCTGAGACCGGAAGCAATCATAAATTAGATGAAACCGTTGGTAGAGAGGTGGAATGGGGTGCTTTCCAGGGGAGGGCAGTAGCCATGTGAAAAATAATGTCAGTAAGAGAAGCCCCAACATTAGAAAACCTTTAATGAGCAGCTGCTATGCACGTTTAAATGTTCTTTGCCAGTGGAGGGTGATGACCAAGTGTTATGGGCTGGGTGTTTGGGTGCCCCAGATCAGCTATTGAAACCCTAATCCCCAATGTGATGGTATTAGGAGGTGGGGCTTTGGGAAGATAATTAAGTCTTGAGAGTGTATTCCTCATGAAAAAGTACCCTTATAAAAAGGGTTGCAGCTGGGTACAGTGGTGCACGCTTATAATCCCAGTACTTGGGAGGCTGAGACAGGAGGATCACAGGTTTGAGGACAACCTCACTGATGTAGTGAGACTCTCAGCAACCTAGTGAGACCCTGTTTCAAAAAAAAAATTTTTAATGGCTGGGGGGTGTAGTGTAGCTTGAAAGTAGAATGCCCCTGGGTTCAATCCCCAGTTCAAATAAATAAATAAATAAATAAATAAATAAATAAATAAATAAACAAATAAATAAAATTCCAGAGTGCTCATTCATACCCACCCCCCCACCTCTCTCTCTTCTCTCTCGTTTGGAGACACAAGAAGTTGGCAGTCTGCAACCTTGAAGAGAGCCCCCACCAGAACCTAACCATGCTGGCACTCTGATCTCAGACATAAAACTCCAGAACTGTGGGAAATAAATGTTTATTGTTAAGCCACCTAGTCTAAGGTGCTTTGTTATAGCAGTCCAAGCTGACTTATGACACCACATTTATTTACTGATTTACCACAGGGCCACATAGGAAACTAGCTAAAGGAAATTCACCATGAAGGAGAGCTAGCACTGTAGCACTAATGATTGAGCATGTAGATCATACATGAAACAGGCCTTACACTTCCCAGGGGTTGAGTTTGCAGTTTTTGTACATGTGATCACAGCTCTTGTGTGAGGGAGTTAGGCAGAATGGGCATGGCTCCCTCCCCTGGGGTGAAGAAAGGTCACTCCACTCTGGGCGATGGCGAGCCCTGCCCATAGACCACCTCCTTCATGGCCGGGCAATACACTAACAAAACTAGAAGGAACTAAGTGTCATTGACCTACGGGAGATTTCAACTCTGGAGCAGCGTGTGTGCAGCAAGCTGTGGTAAAAAAAAAAATAAAATGTCAGTAACCTCACCTAACAAATAATTTATAAGGAGAAGGTTTCAGACCAGATATACAACTCACCATGTGGAAGGCACGATGCCGTTTCCACTCTCGGAGCGGAGTGCTCCATGACCCTCTCTCTGGAGCGTATTCCCTCCCTTTCAACATGGTCTTATCTCTTAAAACTGTCTACTCACTTTGCCAAATAAATCTTTTATGCTTATCCTATCTGTGCCACTCGAATGAAATCTTTCTTTAGGGAAGACAAGGACTGAGGATAACTGCCACCCGGTAACACTTGGAACTAAATTTATCCACACCTTGGGATCCTTCAGAAGGATTGCTCATGAATATAATCTCATCTTTACAGGTTTTCAGACACAAAGCAAAGATCCTTCAAGGACAGAATGGTGGAACTGCCACATGAAGATGTGTTCATCCTGAGGACTTGCCTAGTTTGGTGATAAAAGAGACAGAAAATGTCATGTTAACAAAAATACAGAACTTAATCCTCATGTTACTAAAAACTTTCAGGAAAGAATGACCTTTATTACATTTCTGCGTCTTCCAAGGAGCAGTGGCCACAACTCAGTAATCATTTTCACTCTCACAACCTCTAAACAGGGCATTGCTCATGGACAGTACAATTATGCCTGGGGCCCAGTTTAATAGGTGCTCGCAACTCTATTCCCACATCATTCATTTATCTTCAGCTTTCTGTCTTTGTCTTCCAATTGCTTATAGTTTGGAGCATTAATGGAGCAGGGGTTAGACAGATTTTGTTAAGACAACTTCATGATCTTTCTAAAGGAATTTTCCCCCTACACTATATTTCTGTTTCTCTTTTGATGATGACAAAAAATATGCTTCCCAGGAAATATCTGTTTTTTTCATATGCCATATGGCAGTCATGATGGAAATAGAAATTAGAATGACCTTACATCCTTTCACCATATTGTATTTTTACTTCAACTCCTTATGGTATCGGGGGCTAGGGGAGAGGAAACAGAAAGTTGTGAAAATAATGTGAATTTGAGATAGACTTTCCAAGGTAAACATGTTTTGAATTTGTTCTAACCTCTGAAATGAATTCTTTGAAATAAATCACTCTGTTATAACAAATTTTTGTTTGACCAGGCCACATAGAAGAGGTTTATTTTCAAATCAAGGCCTAAATTTGGAGCCATAAATAAACATTAGAATTGTTCAGTTATTCAGAAAATTTATGATGTCAACTTTTTGAATTCACATATAAAAACTCATATAGTCAGTTACATATGTATATATGTTTTGAAAAGGTGGTTTTATATTTATATATATGTTGTAATATGTGTGTGCACATGTGTGCATGCGCATGTGTGTGTTTTGAAGAGGTTTACCTTTATATATACCCATATACATGCATTCACTTCTGATCAGTCCCATTGAGGCAGAAATAGAATATCAATACAGCTGCTTTCAGTGGAAAATATTTGCAAACAACATTGCTTTGGAAATAGTAGAAAGAGAAGTAGTCGTCTTTTGTTTAGTATTTGGGTACCTATTATAAAACAGGCACAGTGCTGGAAATTAAAAAGCAAAACAACATGATTCCTACTTTGAAGAGCTGTTATCTGAGCTGGTCTTGAAGGATGGGGAGGAGCTAACCAGCAAGGAAGGAAGAAAGAGCATTCCATCTGGGGGGAAACATCATTTCAGAGGCACAGAAATGTGAAATGCTTCAGAAAGTTCCAGGAGTGAGAAGACCTGAATAATCTTGCGAGGAAGAAGTAGAAGTTGAGTCTAAGAAGATGAATTAAGAGGCAGCAGAGTATGTTGGCAGTCAGGGTCTGTCTGAGTACAGAGTCTGTCTCCTTCTTTTGCCAGTTGTTCAGTGCTCTTAATCTCTGTGCACCTTATTTCTTCACCTGTCAAATGCAATGATAATACCTCATGGGGCCAATACCTGGCATGGTGTGCCAAGTCAAGGCACCAGGAGTTTATCCTGAGAGACAACGAGGACCAACAGCAAAACAGTCTCAGTGGAGGCCAGTTGCTAGAGAAGTTTCTCAGATGTTTGACAGACGTGTCAAGCGATTGGATGGGGCAGAGTGAGGAAGAGAACAAGAAGGAAGAGGTTGAGATGACAACCATGCTTCCACCTTGAGAAACACTAGAATAGAGGCAATAATCAAGCTCAGAGGCGAGGCGGTGGAGGTTTATTTCGGACACGTTGTCCTTAGGATTCCCACATGACAACCAGGCAGATGGTCTCTGTTAGGTAGTCAGTAACAAGAGAAATAACACGTATGATAGATTTGAGAGTTGGCAGCACAGAGACGGTGGTTGAAGCCAAAGAGGAAATTTAAAGTGAGAATATGTGGTGCTAGGTTTCTTAACTTTGGTGCTATAGACGTTTTTGGGTATGTAATTACTGTATTTTCTGGGATGTTTAGCAGTACCCCTGGCCTCTATCCACTAGATGTCAATGACACCTTCCCCACTGGCTGGAACAACCGAGAATGTCTCCAGACATTACCACACTTCTCTCGGGGACAAAAACCATTGGCTCTTGAGAAATACAGAGATAGAGTGAGGATCCTAAAGAGGAAGACGGGGCAAATTGTACACACTCTGAGCCTCAGTTTCTGAATCCATTAATTGCAAATAATTATAGTATAGCTATTGTTGTGAAAAAGCATTCTGTACCAAGTAGGCATGGTGACACATGCCTGTAATCCCAGTATTTGGGAGGCTCAGACAGGAGGATCTCAGATTTGAGACCAGAGCATGATAATTTAGTGAGACTTTGTTTCAAAATAAAAACAAAAGGGTCTGGGGAGGGGGGACTCAGTGGTAGAGAACCCCTGGGTTCGATCCCCAGTAGCACACACACACACACACACACACGCGCGCACAAACACACACACACACACACACACACATGCATTCTGTATCAATCAAGTGCTAAGCAAATGATACTCGGCCCCATTAGTCAAAGTTGAAAAATCTAGCCGGGCACGGTGGCACACACTTGTAATCCCAGTACTTGGGAGGTTGAGACAGGAGGATCACAGGTTCAAGGCCAGCTTCAGCTACTTGTGAGGCCCTCTGCAACCTAGTGAGACTCCATTTCAAAATAAAGAATAAAATAGGCTGGAGATATAGCTGGGAGGTAGAATGCCCCTGGGTTCCATCCGTAGTACCATTTAAAAAAAGCCTAGTGGAAGGGTTTTAAACTGGAGAAATGGTGGGATTTGAGAGACCTCTTCTCATTATGGGAGTGCTGGGGTCATCACAAAGCTATTCATCCATCTCTTTAACAGTTATTTCTCACATCACGGCAAACCCTGATTTCACATGACACAGCCGAGTGCCAAGCCCCCAGCTGTCTTCACACAGGGCTCCGCTGGCTGTTTTGCTAGATGAAGTATTTCAAGCCCCCTCTTATTCTCAGTCTCTCTGTTTTGTTTTTCCTCTTCTAGCTCCAAAAAGGAGAAAACTGATGCTAATGACAACACATTTGTGACTGTTTATGAATCTTCGTTGTCACAATGTCTGAACATGAGTCTTGTAGTATCATATAGTTTTGTGTTACTTGGAAACATTGTTAAAAAGGCAAACAATAACAAAGTCTGAACCCTGGTCCTGAAATAAATAATTCCCTGTATATACTTTCATCCGGGGGGGCCCTTGACCACATATAGTTGAGCTATATCTCAAAGGAGGTGCCTGAGCAGCAAATGACTCCTGTAAGTCAAGTGAACTTGCTTTGGAAAATGGTGTCATCTCTATCTAGAAACCATTCCCCACGGCTTTCGCTTTGGGAAGTTCTCTATTAGCAAAACTGAAAGGTTGTTCTGCTTATTTTATGTCTGTTACTCCTCTTGGCTATATCTAAGAGTTGTTAGTTGGGTTTTTCTTTTCTTTTCTTTTCTTTTCTTTTCTTTTCTTTTCTTTTCTTTATTTCTTTCCTCTTCTTTCCTCTCTCTTACTTTCTCTCTCCCTCTCCCCAACCAAATAATCTTGAAAGGCAAAGATTTACTGCCTGGAACCAAGAGTCACTGCTCACTCAGCCAACAACATTTGTTTTCCAGCTAAGGTTGAGGGCCACTGTCTGGGAGTGCCTCCACCCACGAACCTGCAGAGGTCCCCTCCTTTGCCAACCAAACCTCTTATGGAAAATTCCTGGGCACAGAAGGGTCAGCCTCCAGACAAGAAATCAGCCAGACATGCTCCCCTGGGCACAAGGACCTTGGTGTTCAGCCAACCACTGTCATTAAAAGTAGGGGCTTTTATGTGAGTTTCTGTTAAGTTCACATTTCGGGCAGCTCTTTATTATGATGGTGATTCTTTTTTTCTTCAAGGCCAGGCCTCCACCCTCACATCTTTGGTGGAATGTGTTAATAATTTGCTCTAGGGAGATGAAAGCCTCTTTGATACAAGTAAACACATGGAACACTGCTCAAAGGTCTAATTTCTACAGTAAGGGCCCAGTTTTTGGACTGGTACTTGAATGGAGAGGAGTCCCCCTTCTGAGTCACTATTCACCATAGTGTCCCTCCTGTGTCTCTGCCCCGCTGAGGACAGTGCCAGCATCTACTCTAGGAATCTCCAGGCAGTCGGCAGCCAACAAGGCCATCGCTGACTGTTGTGGTCCGTACTCAAGTCCTGAAGCAGACCTGAAAGGCAGTTTCCTTCTGGATGGGGTTACGTTGTGTGGGCTGAGGATCCTTTTAGGTCACAAATTAAGCCTGGCTTCATGAAACCTGACATATTGGAGTAGAAGGACGTCACTGAGTCCAACCTCTTCATTTTATAGATAAGGATATGGAACTTTAGGGAGGTTGTATAACTTTTCCAAAGTCACATAAATCTTCCAAATCTTGGCCCAGCCTGTCCCCAAGTACCTGTGCTGCCATATTTTCCTGGTCCCCAAGGACTGGTAGAAATAAAATTGGGAAGTCAAAGAAACCCTTCCTCAGGATTTCTTTAGCCCTCCCTTTCTGCACCTATACCCACTTTGGGGTTCTTCTCTCCACTAAACCCTGAGCACCAACCCAGGAGTCCTTGGGCTTTCCAGAATCCCACACATTAACATAGTGTTCTGGTGTGCTGGGTGGTGTCTCACCCATGGTCCGTGAGAACCTCCATCTTACAACCTCAAGGCCCTGCTCCTGAGGTGTCCCAGCAGACAATGAATGAATGAGCTACCTCTCTCAGACCCCTCATGATTCGCAGAAACTCATTTGGACATCCCAAAGTCAGCCAAGGAAACACGTGCTTGTGGCTGTAGATTGCATTTTTGGTCATTTTGCACTTGAGACCCTTTCACATTTCACTTTGATATTCATTCATTGGTAAAGTTAATTAACTCAAAAGAGTTCCTTTGGGACAATTCATGGTCTAGGAAAAGAATCCTTATTGGGGTGTCTAAAGGGCAATGTTATCAGCTAGGCTTGACCTGTGACACTATCTTACCTCCCTCCCCTACCTTCCCAAACCATAAAATAGGAATAAAACTTATTCTAACCAATTTCTCAGGAATGATACGAATATAAACAATAGACATTAAAGCCATGTTTAAGTAAGTGGGTGAAAGAGTCTACATATTTATGGTAATATATTTTTCATCTAATAATTTTATAGATTTCTAAATAATGGATAAATATTCCTATTTACAATGGCTATTTCATTAGTATTAGAATCCTGTTTATTCCTACTTGTTTTTCTTTTCATGCAACATGAATTCATGTACTTCTTCCACATTAACACGATGAATTTTCTGTGCATAGGCTTGCAAGATTCTTTTTTTTTTCTTTTGAAGCACCCAAATATCCACTTTCAGTCCTGTGATCCAAAGGTCATTCCATCATTCATTTTCCAAAACTAGAAACATGACAGTAATGTTCTTTTCATCCAAATTTTGGAGCTTTGATCTTCATTATCTTAACATTCAAGATACACAGGCTTTTTTCTATCATCAAAGTCCTAAAACGTGTTTTGGCTCAGACACCTTGAAAGACTGAGTTCATTTCTTCAGTTCCTCTGTCAGATTCCTCCTTTGTAGCAATTTGTCTGACTATCCTAAGGCCACATTCCTCAGAGACTTGTCTCCCTCCTCCTCCTCTGCTTTCCTCTTTATGCCCTTGCCTCCACCCCATACACACAGTCCTTTCTAGAACACATAGTTCAAGGATTGAGACAAATCCCACTTAATAGCCAATTGCTATTTCCTTAAGGTTAGGAATTTCATTTCAAATATACTATCTAATTTGTATTTCTAAACTGATACCCTTCCCCAAATTGAAATGTCCTTGAGAAAAATTAGCACTATTTGGGGGGAGATTCTTGGGGATTGAACCCAGTGGCTCCAAGCTACACCCCCAGCCCTTTTAATTTATTTATTTTTTTATTTTGAAACAGGGTCTCATTAAGTTGCTGAGGATCTCGCTAAATTTCTGAGGCTGGCTTTGACCCTGTGATCCTTCTGTCTCAGCCTCCCAAGAACTGGGACTATAGGTGTGTACCACCATGCCCAGGTAATTAGCACTATTTTTAATCCAGTGTGAACTAGTGACGTATTTCCCCTTTAATACCTAGCAGTCATGACAGTTTGAAACCTCTTCCTAAAACTTCTTACCAAAACCCATTCAATTTTTTTGGTCATTTATGTTCAACAAACTGCTAATACTCTTGGATTCTGCTCTAAAATCCTATCCTTACTTCATATCTTTTGGAATAATCTTCCTTCACCAGTTAACCCCATGGAGAGATGACCCACAACACACTCCTCTGAGAAGGTGCCGTGGAGCACAGATTTGGGTGTCCAGATCACCGAAAGGATGCCCCGAGGAGAGATGAGCGGCTTCTCTTAGCTCAACTGCAGTGTTTCCATCCAGGCACTGAAAAATCACCCATCTAGCTGGGCGTGGTGGCACACAACTGTAATCCCAGTACCTGAGAGGCTGAGACACAAAGATCACAGGTTTGAGGCCAGACTCAGCGACTGAATGAGACTCTCAGCAACTTATTGAGGCCCTGTTTCAAAACAACAACAACAAAACTAACTAAATAACTAACTAACTAAATAAATAAATAATAAAAAGGGCTGGGGGTATAACTCGGAGGCAGAATGCCTCTGGGTTCAATCTCCAGTACCCCCCACCAAATACCAGAAAACCAGTCATCTTTTGTGTGCCGCTCCTATTGCTAGCTGTCCCCTTCAAGACACTAAGCAAAGTGGCTCCTGGTTTCTAAATTCAGTGAGGTGAACATTTAGCTGCAAATTAGTATGTGATTAGTTACTGCCCCTCCACAGAAACAGAAAAATCACACCCATCTCCAAGGAAGCTGTGTGAATTCATTCTTGGTTAAAAGGGACAAGGCACTCTGTAAAATGTTAACCAGGCTCCGCATTTGCAGATTTACAATAGTTTGCCCAGCACCGTTGCCGCTACCCTGACATGCCTGGTCACTTGCCCAGGTCCCACTCTGGTCATGCATTTCCCTGACCTGAGACAATATGCAAACATAAATATGATGACCCTAATGATGGTTCCTTTGTGTTTATATCTTGTTTTTCACCCAAAGATTCTTAAAGGCACAAACACACAAAACCAGGAACCCAGTTACACTGGTATCAGCCTGCTGGCTTCTGAAACATGGTAATGAGGAAACATTGTTAACTCATGGATTGACTGATAACATTTATTGTCCACCTCCAGCATTGCAGGAGTTAAGTGATTAGTCTCGGAGAGGGAGTAAACTATGGCAGAATTCAGCCTGTTTCACAATAGACGTTGACTGTGGAGTTATCTCCAGACGTCATCCCCTGTTAGGCACTAGATAAATAGCTGTGGATACTCACATTAATTGATAACTGGCTGGGACTTTCCACTATAAGGAAATGGCAACATGTTAATCATTCCTTTGAGCTGCACTTTCTTCTGAATCAAATCAGCTCTAGGATTATCCTTTGACACAAAGAGCCTTTATCCATTTAATATATGTTCATTAAATGTGCAGGGACTTATAGGTGGAAAAACAAAAGTAACTATGTAATAAGCTAGCAATGTTGCTGCAAAGAGAAGATATGCATACAAGTTAATAATAGTTCCAGACAATACACAATTAAATGCCCAAACTTGTAGTTCCCTTAATGGGTGTTGTAGGGTTCCCAAGAAAGCGCAGTGAATGGGAACTGAAGAGCTCTGGGGGGACTCGGGGAAGAGTGGACTTGAAGTTTGGGATTTAAAGAATGATTCAGATCCATGCAGTGAGCAGCTGGGGAACAGACGGGCATGCTAGCCAGGAAGTGCTGCTGTACGCAGCATATTAAAAGAGGTTAAATGTGGATAACTTGGGTTGAGAAAAAAAAGAAAAAGAAACATGTAAAGCTAAGATTCCAAAGCAAAACTCTTTGCCTTGGTGAAGGAAAAGCTCAAAGCTATTAGTGTTTGACTGGAAACACTCGGGTCCACAGAGTCCAGGCACTTTCTGAATGTTTTGGAATATGTCTATTTACCTTCTGTGCGTGATTTGGCCAGACTAGATTAAGAGAGTTAGGACATTTGCTTTCTCTTTTGTGTGTTGCACATGTGTGTTGCACATATTTGAAACTAATTACCAAACTTGAGATTTGTAAAATAGTTCCAGAGAGAAACTGTCTGAAAATATTTGGAAACGTTTGATAATAAGGACATAGTGTCTGATGACACTTTGTTTTATCAGAAACTTTATACCTAGTGATGAATAAAAACAAGGTAGAAGGTATGGAGATATGTTTCTGGTTATGAAATCAGAAAATTAAATCAATGCTGTTCTAACTGACAGCCTCAGCTTATCATTAAAATGTGCCTTTGACTAACACTTTGTTATGCTTAAGAACACATTCTGAGCCTTTCCCAGGCTTCCTCCTGTCCTCTCTGTTCACACTTTTCCTCTCCTTCTTCTTCCTTTTCTCCCTAAGGTAGCAAATGGGAAGGAGGAGGTGGCTATGGCTTATGGTTTACATGACCTTGAGGTGGAAAAGGTGGCATCTGGTGGGGAAGGATAGGGGTTGGGGTCTGCTGGCTGCTCTGGTCTCTGATCCAAGACCCTTTGCCCACCAGGGGTCTGTGGCCAGTGAACTGGTGACATGGTCTCTCTCCTAAGTTGGTCAGAGCCTGGTGCAGACTCAGAGACCTATGAGTATGTATGCATCTTCCATCCAAGACTAGCTTCTGCTTCAAGGGTCCCCCCGCCCCATGGCCCCAGAAGGTTCCCAGGCACTTTCTTACTATGCGGAAACCAAGGTACAAAACCTCAATGCCTGTCTAGGCTATCCTGCAGACTGGCTTAATGGACACTGGAGTTAGTTTCTTTCTTTCTGGAATCCTAAAAGGGGATTGGGAAGCAGAGTCTTTTCTGGCTTCAATATTCCCTCCACCTATTCAAATACCTCCCATGGCATGAAGGTCATTTTATCTGGCTCTTCTTCCCTACACACACACACACACACACACACACACACACACACACACACACATCAGGAAGGGTAGGCCTTTCTGACTCTGGATAGATTCCCCTATCAGCCTCTCCCATAAAACAGCAAATCCACAGCCTTACTGTCCTGGGAAGTGTCAAGCTTCTCTACATGTGAATGTCTCCAGTCTTGGCCTCTATTTTCTAGAAGAAGAAGTTTACATTTTTTTCCTTGAAAATTCTTTCTCCAGACAATAGCTTTATAAATCAATCCTATTTTGAACACCAGAAACTGAATACTATCTGGGCTTTTATTTTTGGAAAATTCTAATGTTTTTATTCAACCTGTCCCATCTCCTACTCCTCCATCTCCATCCACATCCCCACATATATACACACACCATCTGAGCACCCCTATGTCCTATCTCCCATTCCTTCATCCCTATCCTTCATCCATATATACACCGCACCATCTGAGCATCCCTATGGTTAAAGGGAAAAGGTAATGAAGTCTGAAAGTGAGAAAACAATATGTTCATGTTTTTCAAAGTTGTAAATGACATGTGAACAGAAAGTAACAAACCTTCCTAAATTAACCAATCCGGCCCCAACGAGGTTTCTGAGATTAAACAAAAGCTTGGTTTTCATAGACATCCAAAACACCTAAGTGTTTGTTTTCTGCAACATGGAAGCAATAAAGGAAATTATGTAAACCACTTGGAAAGAACATGTTCCTTCGGCAGAATGGGCCCTTTCCTTTCCAGATCTAACTTTTACTTTTAGGTCCTTGTTGACATTCTAAAATGCTTCAATATTAGGAACACAATAGCCACCAAGACTTATTTTTAGAAAGAATATCACCGCCATACATTCCAAGACTCTTTTTACCCTGCATTACTAGAAGAGTCTTATCTATTACATTTAACTTGATTCACAGCCCTTTGATAATCACTGGTGACCAGATGACCACAAACCATGGAAAATTTGAATGATTCATGAAGGATTCTCTGAGATACATGTGCCCAGCATAAGATACAGTCTAGTCATAGCCAATCTCTATGGACTGAATTGTGTCCTTCCAAAATTTATAGTTGAAACCTTAAGCCCCAGTGTGACTAAATTTGGAGATGGACCTTTTTAAGGAAATAAATAAGGTTTAAGAAGTCATCAGGGTAGGGTCCTAATCCAATGGCACTGGTGGTCTCATTAGACGAGGAGATCTCACTCTCTTGCATACACACACCAGAGAGGACATGTGTGAGGGTACAAGAAGGTGGCAGCCTGCAAGCCATGGGGAGAGCTCTCACCAGCAACCAAGTTGCTGGCACATTGATCTTCAACTTTCCAGCCTCCAGAATTATGAAAAAAAATCTGTTGTTCAAGTTTATTATGGCAGCAAGATCAGTCTCATACACCAGCCAAGATGAATAGCAACACTGTTGGGTAAGAGAGATCTACTCAGCATCATCTTCAAAATGGTCCTCAACATCTAAGTGGAATTGTGCAGTGGAAACACGTTACTGAAAGTAAGCTTTCAGTCACCTTCATGTGCTTATTTTAGTTGATTGAAAGAGAATAGATCAGTTTCTTGAATAGAGTAAATACTAGCCTACTATCAGGTGTTGCTCATGGTTCTTTTATAAACTTTGGATAATTGGGGCTAAAAATAACAACATAGATTGCTGATGATAGGATCATTCATTTATTTGAAAAAGAAGGAGTTATCAGTTGGAGCAGTTGAAAGAGAATTTCCTCTTTTGCCTTTAGTTTAGAAAATAAGCATATATATTTTGTACATTGGGAACTAATCCTTCTGCTACTTTACAAGCCTCCTAACAACCTGAGAAGGTAGATATTATGTTACTTCTGCCACTTTCTAATCTCACATCCTTAAGCACCACCCTTGAACTCTCTGCCTCAGGTTCCACACCTGCAAATGGAGACAGTAGTAATATCCATATCTAGGAACACTGGGAAGATTAGATGAAATAATACATGTGAAGTCCATAGATGAATGTCTAGGACACAGTAGAAGCTCAGTCTGTAGAGAAGACATTTCTGTATCTCTGTTCCCTTTATTGTTTTTATTGCTCTAATTGGAATCTGTCCATCAAACATTATTAATAGTGTTTTTTATAATTGTAGATCTGAAAGCTAAGCCTCAGAGCATTTAAGGATCTTGCCTAAAGTCACACAGCTAATCATCTGCCACAGAGTCTATGCCTTTAAATCACCCACCACCTCTGTCTTCCAGCCATCTAGCTATGGACACCATGCTCTTATAGCACAGAGCTGAAAAGTACTCAGCTGAACTCAGTTGATAAAAGAACTAACTTACTCAAGGGAAGAATCCTTCCATATAAGAAAAGGGCTGGGCCTTTTGTCCTTTCTTTTCTCCAGTGAGCAGCTGGGATCATAGCCTTGGAGCAGCAGGGACTGAGCCGTCTTAACCTTCCTTTGTCTGGCTCAGAGCCTCCCTTTTCCTCCTCCCATGTTGATAACTCCAAGACATGGCAACAAAACGAAAAGGCTAAATAAACATTTTCTGTAAGACTCATATGAGAGCGGATTTTTATTTTTACCAAATGTTTGATAACAACATCTTCAAGAGGCTGTTTGATGTTCCTTTCCCATACTTTGCCCTAGATGAAAGTGTATGAGTCATGGAAATGAGCAAGGCAGGAAACAGAATGAGTCACCTTGACCATTCGGATCTGCCGGCCATGATGCTCCCTGGGACCCACATCCCCAGAGGCTGGCCTGCCCGTGTCTCTTGCTGCAGCCAGCAGCTGGGTGGGAAGGGGTCTCTACGGAAGACACAGGAACTCCCAGAAATTCAGTACATCAGGGAAAGTGAGAAACATGGAACCATCAAGGAGTTGCTCTGTAACTCTTCCAAAAAACATTTTCTGCTATCAGTGCAGAGGTTTCCTGTTCACATTTCATCACTTCCAGGGATGCTACAGACTAATCACTCCTTCAGCGTGGACGTACACTTCAAAGAGTTGCCAACCGTGGTACTCTCCTCCCCATTCAAGCGGGCCAGAGCACTTGGATTTGTGCATCTTTCCAACAGATAAATCTCTGTTCCCTTTATTGTTTTTATTGCTCTAATTGGAATCTGTCCAGCAAGTCTCCATCTGGACCAAGCTGCCCCCAATTAAATCCATGCTTCTGGGCGCAGTCTCTGGGAGCTGGGGGAGAAGAACGCAGCATTCCTCCACCGGCTTTGCCATCGGCCTTTTGAAACTTCCTCTCAGTCAACTGGCTAGCTAATCACATTTGAAACCCAGGCTTGCCATCCAGTTCCTTCTTATGGGGCTCTCTCTGTGTGCCCTTTCTCTTTAGTCTTCTCAGTGTGGACCTGGTCCCTGCAGGCCTTGAATTTGAATCCCTGCATCCCCAGTTGTTTAGTTTGTGAACCTTGGGAAAGTTGATCAATCCATCTGAGCCTCAGTTTCCCCATGCAGGAGATGATAACTCCCATTTTCTAGCATTAGGTAAAAATTTCAGGTGGGGAAGCCAATCAAGAGCATTCTAGCGGTCTTCAACCCGCCTTTCTCAGTCCTCATCAGCCAGTGGTTTCTTTTTCCCCAAGGAAAATCCTCTGCCTCTATCCAAGGTGATTTTGTAAAAATGTTCCAATTCTTTCGCTCATAAGAGCTCTGCCAGAGCCGGGCGTGGTGGCGCACGCTTGTAATCCCAGTACTTTGGGAGGCGGAGACCGTAGGATCCGGGTTTGCGGCCAGCCTCAGCGCTCTCTCTCTCTCTCTCTCTTTCTCTCTCTCTCTCTCTCTCTCTCTCTCTCTCTCTCTC
>PVJS01006670.1:0-58900 GCA_004027185.1 Glis glis
AAGTACCGAGAATGATGTTGGTATATTCTCACATGTACACATTATTTATGATAGTAATTTCACTAATTCACTTCTTTCTTGCCCTTCCCCTTCCCTTGTACCACTTCCCTTACCCCACTGAGGGTTCTCCATTATCAACCGGAGTCTCTTTTGTGTTCCCACTACTCCCTAGGTTATGCATATTAATGAAAACATATGACCCTTCTCTTTTTGTGATTGGCTAATCTCACTTAACATAATGTTCTTCAGATCCTTCCATTTTCTTGTAAACGATGTTATTTTGTTCATCTTTATTGCTGAGTAGAATTCCATTGTGTGTATTTCCCATAATTTTGTAATCCATTCATCTGTTGATGGACATCTAGGTTGGTTCCATAATTTGGCCACTGTAAATTGTGCACCCCTACATGGGGATTCCTGTCCATCTTTCCAACTCCCCTCATAGCAAAGAGCGGAAGAGATCCAGTTACTTTCACGCCTGTGACAAAAGTGTATTATGTTTTCCAGGTCCCATGGCACTTTGCTAAGGATAATAAAAGAATCTTGCTCTGACTCCATCCTTGCCTAAAATGAGAGAGCTAATTATTGGCCATGATAACTACTCTATAGCATTTTACAGATTTAAAAGTCTTATATCTTATATACCTTACAAGTAATGGCACATAAGTAGGATCATTTTATTCCCACTTTCTGAACGAGTCAACTGGGACCTAGAGAGGCCAAGTTACTTGCCCCAGATGCTTCACCTGGTAAGCAGCAGGGCCGGGAAGAGCCCAGCAAAGTCCTCAGTGCCATAATCCGAGGTCACCCGGAGATAGGAGGTACACAATCACTGACCAAACCCATTGCATTCCAAAAGAGTTAATATTAGAAATCACAACCCCCTATCCGTGGTTTCCCATGGTTTGGCTTTTTTTGTTTGTTTGTTTTGCGGTGCTGAGGGTGCCCAGGGCCTCACACATGCTCGACAAGCGCTCTGCCACTGAGCCACATCCTCAGCCCCATGGTTTAGCTTTCCATAGTTTCAGTTACCTGAGGTCAACCACTGTCCAGAAATATCATGTGGAAAATTCCAGAAATAAATAATTCATAAGTTTTAAATAACTTTTATTGCAGTATATTGTAATGATTATTCTATTTTATTATTAGCTACTGTTGTTGATCTCTTCCTGTGCCTAATTTATGAGTTAAACTTTATTTATAAATGTATGTATGTATAGGTATTATGTATAGGAAAAACCTACTACCTGTCTATAGGGTTCTCTACTACCCACAGTTTCAGGCATCCACTGGGGGGGTCTTAGGATATATCCCACATAGATAAGGGGGGACTAATATATTTGCATAAGCCCATCCCCCAAACATAAGATTTTTCTTTAAGGAGTAAAGACTGGATAGCAAGTGAATAAATTATATATAATGTTGCTCCTTTTGAAAGACTCACTTTATACATTTCACATCTGTTGCCCTTTTTGTTTTTCCCTCACAGTGTCTGAATGTTTAGTGTCGCTGGATGGCAGAACCCACCACTATATTATTCAATTTCCTCACTAGGCTGCTTTCGCATTCGACCACTGGAGAATCACTATGGTTTGAGTTGATAACTAGTATGAATCTAAATACTCTGCCGGCTAGCAAGCTGCCTAAAGCAAACTTAGGAGTTGCTAACAATCTTCTTTGGTAATATCCACAGTGAATGATTCACTGATTTTTTTTTCATTTAAGAAATTCCACTCTAGATTCCAAAGTAGGAAACTCTTTTAAAGTGTCCTTGTTTTTTAAATGCCAAATACCTTCGGAGAGCCAAAGATCAACCTTGAAATGCAGTTTGTTTAAAAGTCTCAACTGGGCAATGATGCATACCATTTATTGAGTGCTTTCTCCTCTGTAGAGACCCCCACAAAGCATTTCAAATAACTAAACACTTGTAATTCCTGCTACAACCTCATGAAGCCAGATTACCACCTCCATCTGTGTAGATGGGAAACTGGAAGTTTGGAGTCTAATGTTAAGGGACTTGCCCTAGAGCGCCCAACCAGTGTCAGCGTTCTGCCTGATACCTGTGCTTGTAGAAGAAAGGCAGCTCTCCATCTCCTGTTCCCGGGATGTGGTCGTCCCCAAGCAAGGCTCCAATCTCCCCTTTTTCTTCTTATCTTCCACACACTAGGTAGGCACCATTCTCTTGCTTTGTTTATCTTTCCCAATTCCACCCAAAGAAATCCCCTCTTAGGACAAATCTGATAAACTTACCGAAGAAACAAAAATGCACAGAGAAGCTAATGTGTTCTGTCTTTCTGGGTATTCCAGTGGAGGACGAAGTCCTTGTCCTGAAGACATCAAAGGCATGGGAGGGTGTAACTGGAATTTCAGGCATCAATGAGCCAAGGGGAAAGGCAGGAAGATCCAAAAGTCACAGCATTTAAATAAATTCCACACAGAGACATATTCTCTCTCTCTCCCTCTCTCTTTCTCTCTCTCTTACAGTGCCATTTCTATACCTTACTCCCTTCCCTGCAGACCCAAAGTATGAGAAATAAAAACAAATCTTTGCCGGCTCGCAGAACCCCTGAGTTGGGTCTTAACAAACCCTGATGTAGAATTCATCACAGATCCGTCACTGCTCTCAGCATTTTACACATATTAACTCATTCGCCTTTCATACTGATCCTACAAGGATTAGTACTAGTATTCCTATTTTGCAGAAGAGGAAACTGAATCCCAGAGTGAATATGTAACCTCTTTCCCGGTGTGAAAGGAGGCGGTGGAACAGAAATTCAGCGTAGACTGGTCACATTCCAGTTTAATATTAGAAGACATCATGGAACGCTTGGGTTTGCTGACCTGATGATAAGAGTTTCCAGATAAACGAATGGCATAAGGACACTCCATTGGAGGATGAGGAGGATCAAAGTCCATAGTAACCCACTGAAACCCGTGGAGACTCTGAGTCCATCTCAGCATTTCTCATAAATAATATTAAAATTGCAGAGGGAATTCAGAGAACTGGAGATCCCTAAAGTGACCATCTAATCTATTCCTTCCCGACTCTGCATTGTACAAAACCCTGGGACTTGGAAAACACTGTAAACCCATAAAATACATTGTAATGAGTATAACCATGATATGCTAGTAAAAATAATAAAGAAGCCAGGTGAGGTGGCACAGACCTGTTCACCCAGTACTTGGGAGGCTGAGACAGGAAGATTGCAGGTTCGAGGCCAGTGTGCAGTAACTTAGCAAGACCTTGTTTCAAAATAAAATATAAAATTGAGCTGGGGATGTAGCTTGGTGGTAGAACACCCCTGGGTTCAATCCCCAATACCCCCAAAATAAGGAAGGAAAGAAGGGAAGAAGGGAGGGAGGGAGGGAGGGAGGGAGGGAGGGAGGGAAGGAAGGAAGGAAGGAAGGAAGGAAGGCAGGCACATGGTAGACTTGGGGACACAAAGCAACCTACAAAAAAAACCCAAAAGACAAAAGGAAAGTGGTAAGAAAACATACAAGTCACTCCGCCCATGTAGAATTCTGTGGACTTGGGAATAGCCGTGTAGCCATGTCAGGGAGAACTTTTCAGGAAGAGGAGTCCTGAGTCCTAAAGGATGGGAATGCTTTGGGTATCCGACTCCACCTCTCCATCCATCCCTGACAGAAAGGCGGATCCCCCCCTCATCGCCAATTTTTCATGTGCGTTTATTTAAATCATGAATAATTTTTGAGATGCAGTTGAAGAAAACGAGTGTTTGTACAGGTAGGTCTGAGACAGCGCACTGTAGGTTACGGCATGAGTTTTATTTACAATTTCCCGTGACAGTTTTAATCCTATTGGCATTCCTTACTTTACTCCTCAGAGAATTTCTCTTCGGGAAGCACAGCAAATTGTCCATCCCTGAAACGCGAGATAGTTTTGTGACTCTGAGAGCATTATGGAAATTATAAATGATAAGGGAACTCTGGGCCAAAGTTAAGTTTTATGTGACTCTCCAAGAATTATATAGGATGGGAACCTGACCCTCTGAGAGTTACAAATGTTGCTATGATGGAGAAGACTCGATGCGCAAAGGCCAACGCGCATTAAATCATACGGGTAGCGCAATTATCTCCCAGCAAAGATCCATGGAGATGAAGGTCAGGCTGGGGGTTGAGAGGATGGTTAGGGAAACAGGGTCCCTCTTGTTAAAATAAAGCAATTAGTTTAATATATACTGTAGGGAAAGGGGAGAAGGGAAGGGAATTTCCCCTTGTCAAATGCCGAACATTTAGAATACCGCTCAGAGCAAAAGTAATAAGGCTCTCTCTCTTCATGAAAAAATTGGCCATATACCATGTCTAAATGCAAACATGTGTGTTCTTTATGTCCTTAATTCATTTCAACTTCTGTTAACTGGGAATATTTTTTATGTGCATTTTCGCAGTGTTTCCCTTTCTCGCTTGAAACAAAAATGTGTCCGAGGGCAGGAATAGTGCCCATGATCCCAAGTACATTTAGATACCATAAAATGTTTAAGGGCTCTTTCTAGTATGGTTAAGCCCCACCGAATGGCTACACAAACTTGAATTTACAATTCATGGGCTGAAGCGTTCAAAGAGCCATAATATTTTGTTGCTGTTAATTTATATCTCTTAGAGAGACATTAAATTTACAATGGGCTATTTAAAAGTTCCAATTCCATTTTGTGAAATAAAGAACCAAGCCGTGTCTTTATTTCTAGGAGTTTGCATTCTTTGCCATTGAAGGGAGCAGCATTTCTCTGAGACAGTTAAAGGTCTTTGCTCCCTGTAGAGACTTTAAAAATCACCCTTGAAACTGGGCGATCCTGATTCAACCGGGATCCGAGTTTCTTGGGTTCTTATAGAAAGAGTAAAAAAATAAGTTTCCACAATGACATGGGTGATTTTCAAAAATGTTATGCTGAACCGGGCATGGTGGCACACACTTGTAATCCCAGGACCTGGGAGGCTAGGATGGGAGGATCGCAGGTTCGCAGGTTCACAGCAAGCCTCAGCAACTTAGCGAGGCTGTCCGCAACTTAGTGAGAGAGACCCTGTTTCAGAATAAAAAATAAAATAGGGCTGGGGGTGTAGATCAGAGGTAGAATGCCTCTGGGTTCAATCCCCAGTAACACACACACACACACACACACACACACACACACACACACACACTTATTATATGGGTAATAAGCCTTACCCAAAAGAATATCTACTGTTTGGCTCCATTTCTGAATTACTAGAACAGGCAAAATAATCTATATGGGCAAAAAAATTAGCACAGTGGGTCAGCTGGGGTTCGGGTTGCACATTTCTCAACATTCAGCAAATATACACTTAGAGTGTACATTTTGTTTTATGTTCATTTTATCTCAAAAGGGAAAAAATGTAAACAAAAATAGAACTCCTGCTATTGATGTTACTACAGAAAAGTGTGTTTGTGTCTGTAATTTATTCTGGAATGCATCCAAGAAATAAAACGAGAGGGCTTGATGGGTAAAGAGAAATAAACTAACACAAGTGTAGTCACTTGTTAGTAGTAGAATCCAGGTAGTGGCTGTATAACTATTCCCATAAAGTCTTTCCAACTTTTTCATGATAACAGGAAATTTCTTATAATAAGAGGTTGGGGAAAAGTGAAAGGTGGGACTATTAGCAATTAGGCCAGCTCCGTGGGACATTCCCTTGGTTGGGAAAGTCTCCAATAAGCTTGAACTGAAGGCTACTTTAGGTGTAGGTAATAATGCTTCTTCATCCAGACGTTCCTCAAAGCTACTTTGATGGAACTAAAATATGAGTTTCCTCTGGAGTATTTTAACCAGTGTTTAAAGTCCTCACGAGGCTACTCCAAAGCCGTGCATCCCCTCTTCCTCTACTAGACAAGTTAGAGCGTGTGTGCATCAAAGGGAACATATGAGTGGCAGCTCTGTGCTATGAGATGTGAGTGGATGTCTTAAGGCTGAAGGTCCCAGAAAGCTTTGTGAAGAGTACAGGACTCAGTACTCCTTTTCAGCATTTTGCTCCTTTTCTGACCCTCCTCTCTCTTCTTCCTACCTAGGATAAAAATGCGGTGTGCAGCAGCCACTTTGCAACTATGAGGACAAAACCCACACACACCAAAGATGCCAGAGCGGAAAGCAGGTATCAGTTCCTGTTCCCAACACAAATAAATTATTATTTAGAGAGCTTCATGTTTTCTCATATATTCGGCTATACATACACCTGATTGATATTCAGGGTATCTTAGATCATTTCTCAAAAAAATATTTATTTTTTATGGTACTGGGGATTGAACCCAGGGGAGTTCTACCTCTGAGCTACACGCCCAGCCCTATTTTATTTTTCATTTTGAAACAGGGTCTCAATAAGTTACTTGAACCTGAGATCCTCCTGTCTCAGCCTCCCAAGCACTGGGATTACAAAGTATGCTGTACCACACCCCGATTTTAAAAATTATTTTAGTGCAACTTAACTTGAGCAATTCATTGTATTGAAAAGTTGACTAGGAAGGAGGAGAGACGGAATGCCACACAATTAAACAGCAGAGGGGTCATGAATGCTACGCATGGGGAGGTGGTTAAAAGCAAGTCAGTATACATCTTCCTGTTCCTCCTCTTCCCTCCCTAGCATTGTATACTGACTCTTTTTAAAAGAAACACAAAGCATGGACTTGAAATGAAAAGAAGTTGAACCAGGAACATGATAAAGAAGCCTGGGAGGGCTAATAAAGAGACTAGGGAACCGTTAGCAAACAGCCGGCCCCAGGGCTACATTAATAGAGTAGGTGAGGCTATATGAGGACCTCAGGCGATCTCATCCCAGCTTCTAACCTCCTCCCTCCATGCCCAGTAGACTGCTCCACATGGTAGCCACAGCCAGACGAGCCTCCAGACGGCAGGGTTCTGGAGGTAACAACACGCAATGCTGAGCCCAGGGACATCTTGGCGACAGTGACGGCGAATCCCATTGGCATCAGGACTGCAGCCACTGGGACACAGCAGACGAGGACAGCCAAGTTGTTCTGCAGGCGTTGCCTCTACATTCCAACATCAGGTCCTCGGACCAGGTTTCAATCTAAGATTTTGAGCAAAATGAATTCTCACTACATGAAACCAGGGGAGATACAGATCTGTACCTTTCTTGTGTTCCCAGAAACCGCTGGCTTCCCGCCCATGGTGTATGTACAACTTTAATCTGCTAGGCTTTGGGAAACAATGATTTTGCTTAGCATTGGTATGGAGGGCACTTTAGACAAAGGTCTTTCAGCATCTTATGATTAAGCATCACGTCACTGTGATATTGTTTAAGGCTCTGTCACCAATTGCAGCAGCAGCTCTCAGCTGGGCAGGCAGGCCGCAGGGGGTGGGAAGGCAGGAGAGAACCATCAGGCGGTGGGCGGCCTTGTGGGCTCCGCATGGTGAATTTCAGCGGACACTTGCTTATTACAGAACCTAAAAAATATTGTAAACATCTTTCAAAGCCAAGCCTTGCCCCACTCTCGAGGTGAGTGGTCTGAGAGTTTGTAAACCTGGAAGTCACATTCGATCACCAGCAAGAAGGGCACTTATTTTCATGGCCAAACCCATTTTCTGCTTCGGACAGGATTTTTTTTTTTGATTGCTAATGGAAATCACTGCGGCACAGATGGATGGAAAATTATCAAAAACTGACTGTTTCACTTTGTGGTCATTATTTCATTCTCTTTTGTTGTTGAAAACTAGCAGAGCTTTTTTTTAAAAAAATAGAAAATTGTATTGTTTAGCTTTCAAGTTCTTGCCCTGCCTTTTACACACAAGGTTTAAAATAAGCTATTTTATTTCAAGGAATGTGCCCATTTGAAGCAGACACAAGTGAACATGCTAGGACAGTCGTGCACGGCATGTTGACGTTTCAGTGGATGACAGGTAGCATATAGGATGGTGGTCCCACAACATTATAATGGAGCTGAAACATTCCTGTCACCTAGTGACATTATAACTGTCGTAACGTCAAAACACAACGCATTACTCATGTGCTGTAGAGATGCCGGTTCAAACAAACCCGCCACACTTCCAGTCGCATGAAAGTATAGCCCAAACCAGGCATGGTGGCACATGCCTGTAATTGCAGTACTTGGGAGACTGAGACAGGAGGATCACAGGTTCAAGGACAGCCTCATCTACTTAGTGAGACCCTCAGCCACTTAGCAAGACCCTATTTCAAAATAAAAAGGGCTGGGTGTATAGCTCAAAGGTAGAAAGCCCCTAGGTGCAATTCCCAGTACCAAAAAAAAAGAAAAAAATATAGCACATATAATTATGTAAAACACATAGTTCTTGATAATAATTGACTATGCTACTGGTTTATATATTTACTATACTGTACCTTTTATCATTATTTTGGAGATTTTAGAGTGTAATCCTTCTACTTCTTAAAATGAAAAGTTTACTATAAAGCTATCTGCCACGTGAACTCAGTGGCAGCCTCATCCATCTCCTGTTAACTACATCTCTTGATAGTATCATTTTCTCATGGACTTAATTTAATCTCGTTATTTTCTTCATAATGTCCCTAAGAGCAATAAGCTATTGTGTGTGTGTGTGTGTGTGCGTGTGTGCATGCGCGTGCATGCGCACGTGTGCGCACACTCGTGTTCCTGTGTACATCATATAGCCCAGGTGCATAGTAAGCTGTTACCATCCAGGTTTGTGTGAGTACAGCTCATACAAGGTGAAATCTCCTAGCAATGAATTTTTTGGGGTCTATCCCAGCACTGAGCAACACGTGACAGCATGTATGTTCTCATTTAATCATTCCGGCTATTACTGGAGCCCAACTCTTATGACTTAGTGGGCACGGAGCTGAGATTCCTGGATATCTATACAACCGGCACACCAAACTCAAGTGTGAGAAACTGAGCTCAGCAGGATGCAAACACCCCTATCATATTTATATTGATGGAGATAAAGATTCCATATTTAAGGGGATACAATCGTATATTGCTTAATGAGATATATCCTGATAAATGTGTCATTAGGCAATCATATTATGGTGCAAACATCATGCAATGGACTTACACAAACCTAGACACATATAGACTGTATGGTATACACTGTTATATATGTAGTCTATTATTGGCCAAAAATGTTATATGGCATAGGACTATAAATATTCAAAAGTTCCTTTAGCCAAATTCCAACCTCTTTTCTAGGTAATTACAATGAGTAGTAAATCCCAAGATTGATAGACCAGAGTCCGGTTCCTTCATCCAGCTTCCTCTCCTGCCATGGTCTGACAGAAGAGGCTGGCTATAGAGAGGCAAATGGGAAAATGTTCCCCACTCCATCTCTAGCCAACGTAAAGCTACACACAAGCGCCCTCCACATCAAGAACAAGACAGTAATCACGACGGCCAACACGTGGACAGAATTATCTTCATATCCATTCGGATGTCCAGACTCACCTTTTCATTAAAATTTCCATCTGCAAAACTAAAAGAGCTGATTTCTAGCTTCATGCATAACTCAGAGACATAAGAACTTTTCTTGGAGATAATTTACAGCATGGGGAAAATCCACAATGTCTACTATTACAAATGTGTGTGTGTATGTGTGTGTGTGTGTGTGTGTGAGTGTGTGTGTGTGTGTGTGTGTTTGTGCGAGCGCACGCGCGTGTCCTTGCCTTTTTACCTCTGGAATAAGTAGCATCTACCCTATAGAATCTACTCAATAAATAACTTGAGTAATCATTTGCTTTTTTACTCTTTCATCTTCTCCAATGTCTCAAACAGTGCAGATCCACAAGAGAGAAAAAGAATAGGAATACACTGGGGTGTCATATTTTTATTTTCACAGAGACAGACAAATTGTTGCCCGTGTGCTGGAGATGCCAGTGCCAGGCGGTGGGCATGCGATACTGACGTCCTCTCCTATTACGTGTTGGCCGTGGCTCAACTGCCCTCAGTTGACTCTCCAGCATTTTGTCTCATTATGCGCTGCTCAGCAGCCAGCTGCTCTCTGCTCTCCTAATCTTTCTGTCATTAATGATTGGCCTTCATTCTGGCAGCTTTTTGGCTTGAAACTGAACACTTCTGACAAGTTCTACAAAGACGAGGATTTGGCCAAGGGGCTCTTTTGTCAATTAAAACATTTCATCCCACAATTGCCACCAGGGGCTTTCCGGGGCTCATGAGGTCCCCATCGCTGTCTGGATTTCAAGAACGAAGAGGAAAATGTTAGGCCTTCTGAAGGCATTCTTTCAATCACAGGAAAGGCAGAGTCTTACCCTCTCACATAAATACTTGCCCAGAAAGGACACGTACACGAGCAGGGCATTTCCCCATTTGCTTCACGAGCAATCATCTAGTGACTTGGAATTATCTAGACAGCCAAAGCAAATAAATCAGACCTAAGACACCACTTTGGGGTCTCAATTGTCCAAATTGGCTGTCTAACCAAGCTGCTAATTCACAATGATCCTAATTCACAGGAAAATTGTCGAAACTTCTGCTTCAGCTGTCGAAAGTTGGCCTCGAGTTTCTTAATATTAGGTTACACGGTGTATGCACAGATATGTTTCTTATACATAACATACTTATTCTTGTATGGTGGGGAGTATGTGACTTAAATTCAACAGAAGCCCAAAATGATAGCTTTTTTTAAAGCCCGATTCACAATTGATTGTTTAGTATAAAACACTGGGCTTTATATTCTGTTGGGCAATAAAAAGATACGTATTTTACTCAGGTCCTATCTCCCTTTTGTGAGATGATTTAGGAATTTTAATAAACTGTAATCTGAAAACTCACAAGACGTTCTTCCTGCTCTTCTGGGAAGAAGACGCGCAGATGAACCCAGGGCTGAAACTGAATTATGTTCTGAAAATCCAAAGGCCAAGATGTCAGGTCAGTTCTCGGAGCCAGGGTGGCTGATTTACAATATCGCCTAAATCCCCATGGAGACGTAATCACTTCTTGTTTCCACTGCCTTTGTAAATTTTGTGGTACTCAAGAATGTTAATGCAGATACAGAGTATGAAGCAGCAGCGGACACTTGCAAGTCAGGGAGCTTTACCCCAAACTTGGACTTCCAATGATGAATGTCTCTCCTTCAAGATGAACTTCCATCTCTAGCAAGTTGGGAAAGCCAGAGGCTTGCTGATCAATTGGTTTAATTTCCTAAATTGTTTCACAAAACTTCAGGTATGCCGGGCGTGGAGGCATACGCTTGAAATCCCAGTACTTGGGAGGGTGAGACCGGAGGATCCGGGTTCACAGCCAGCCTCAGCTACTGAGTGAGGCCCTCTGCAACGTAGTGAGACCCTGTTTCAAAATAAAAGAATAAAATAGGGCTGGGGGTGTAGCTTGGAGGTAAAATGCCCCTGGGTTCCATCCCCAGTACCGCAAAAAAAAAAAAAAAAAAATTCAGGTACTTTGATGAAAACTGTCAGAAATCACAAAGAGCCAGTGGAGATGGTCAGGAGCTGAATTATCTTGGGTTTCAAGCTCTTTCAGAGCTGGGTATTGTTCAAAGTCCTCCTCAAACATGGCATTCCTTAAATTTGTGAGAACTTTTTGTCTCAGGGAGCGCGGAAGTAAAGTACAATCTATAAAGATAGCCAAAAAGCCAGGATTATAGAAAAAGTAAGAAAGAGGATATAAGCCATTAAGAAATTAGGAAACTCCTATATGCTGAATGCACCCCCCCCCTTTATCTTATTCTTAACATGATCAAAGAAGAGAATTAAGAGGGCTGGTGTGTAAATGTTCTGTTACTGTGACAAAATATCTGAAAAACTGAACTTAAAAGAAAAAAGACTTATTTTGGGTCACGGTTTCACAGGTTTTCATCCGTGGTCACCTGGCTCTGTTGGATCTGTGGTGGGGCAGACTGTGATAGGGGAAGTATATGGTGGAGCGAAGCTCTTGAGTTCAAGGAATCCAAGAAGGAGGGAAAAAGAAGAGAGACAGAGATAGAAAAGAAAGGGGACAGGCACAAAATACACCCTTCCAGGACATGCCCTGACATGACCCACTTCCTCCAAGGAGGCCTGGCCTTCTAAAGTTTCCACCTTCTCCCAATCGCCCATTAAGTTATGAACCATTGATGCATTAATCCATTCATGAGGTCAGAGTCCTCATGATCCAATCACCTTCCAAAAACTCCCGCCTCTGAACGCTGCCGCACTGGACCAAGGCTTCAACACGTGAGTTTTTGGGGGACATTTCGGATTCAAACCATAGCATTTCATGTAAATGTTTTCCAAAATTATTTTCTGCAGGATCAAACATTAGCAATAATAATACAGGTTCATTTGCTGGGGTGACTCTTTAACATAATCTTTTAGGTTTGTACTTCCAAGGATATTCAGAGCACAACTCTTCCCATATTTCTTATCTAAATTCAGGCACACTACAATGAGGGAGCAAGAAGGACTTAGTTAAATTTGGGGATGAAATGGCCAAGCATTTTGTAGGCGTGGTGGTCTCGAAAATGCCATTAGCAATTTCCTACTCAGTTACAATTACTCTTATTATGTCTCCCTTCAATCTAAAAAATAGAGAAAGCAAAATCAGAAATGGTCCTCTGCCCATGTGGGGCTTACAGTCAGGGGGCTGCGACAGTCACTCCATAATGTCATGAGTGTGAGTTAAACCACAGTTTGGAAAGATACAGGGTACCTCAAGGTCTCCCAACATGGAGCTTGACCCAGTGGGGACATCAGGAAAGGACTCCAACCCCCTGAGGCCCGCAGCATGAGGAGAGGCAGGAGTTGGGCAAAGTCAAGAGTAAATAGCTATCCAGGCAAAGAGACCCATATATGAAAGGGACCCAGGCAGAGGGCAAGGCCGGGGTGCACCTGCCATTCAAATGGGTGAAAAGCAAAGTGTGAGGCGACTCAGGAGAGAGGGCAGGGCCAAGCCACACCAGGGTCTTGAGCCATATGAACAGTCTGTTACCGTGAGAACAGGAGAACATCATTGATGGCACGCACACGTGTGTGTGTGTGTGTGTGTGTGTGTGTGTGTGTGTGTGTCTGTGCATGCCTGTGCATGTTTCCCCCAGCTTTGCTGAGGTATAATGGACCAATAGAAATTGTATATGTTGTACAAGGTGGTGTTTGGATATGTGTAGACATTGTGAAATGATTATGATGGTATATTGATGTGTTTTAAGTTGAGTTTTTACCAAGGTCATACTGGCTACAGGGTGGGAACTCATTTGTAGTAAATAGCTAAGGGTTTGGATCGCGAGAGTGAAATCTATGGGAGCAAAATTTAAATTTATGGGAGCAAAAATTTATGGAGATCAAAGATCCAATGGTCTGCACTAGGGAGGTGGTGGGGGTTGGTGATGCCTTGGTTTTGGGGTGAGGAGGGCTGGGGAGGCTTGCTGACTTTCACCTGTGTAGCAGGTGGTGATCATGTCTTTCCTCGACATAATGAGCTGAGCAAGACTCAAGTTTCAAGGGAGAATGGATTGGGCAGGTAGAAATTGAGCTGCTCCGTAATATTTCCAAGGATATGTCCTGGGCGCTGTGGAATACACAGGCCTGAATCTCAGAGGGAGGTCAGGCCAGAGGTAGACATACGAGAGAAACACAAGCGCAACCGGGATCCCTAATCTCTCTATTTGCAAAGACAACGCTGAGAGCAAAATTTAAAGTAACGAAAACATCTGGACACCTCTAGCTGTTATCAATCACTCTTCCACACCGTTCCTCCCCTCCGGGCTTGACGCTTCATTATAACTCCCACAGGCCTTGAAAATCTTCTGGGAAATGTATTCGTCTCCAGATTTCACACATAAAAATATCTATTTTTTTTATTACTGGTTGGGAACAAGGAATTAGGATTCTTCAGTTGAGCACAAGTTACACGATGTTGATCTCTTCCACAGAATGTTGCTAAATTCCCCTAAGACCTTGAGCTACACTCCATTTAGAGAACTTTTCTTACCTTTTAAAGTCCTTGGCACTGAGAAAATGACTAAGAGGAACACGGTATTTATTGGATAGCATAAAACTTAATAATTTTTTTCCAATAAAATGACAGTTTTCTATGTTCTTTTCTACATCTTCCAACTTCTCCTAACCATTCTTCCTCTCCCCAATGATCAATAGCTTAAATCAGTGTTGGGTATTATAGAGTTAGCACTGCAAAAATTATTCAGAAGGTCCACTCTTCTCACAGATTTGACTCTGAAAGAGTCTGGCACTTTGAAATCTAAGTTTACCAGGTAATAATTGTTTTTAAGTTTTTTAAAAAATATTTCTAAAAAGATTTCCAGGCTCTTTTTTGATCAATCTATGTTTAAAATAAATTACACCATTTACTCATAAGCACCAGTGGACTGTCACAGATGAACTCATCTGGTCCTACAGCTAGCTCTTTCTCTTCCTCATTTATGAACCCAGGGAAGCTACTTAGTCTTTTTGAAATTATTATTATTATTATTTGACACAGGATGTCACTATGTTGCCCAGGCTGGCCCTGAACTCCTGGGGTCAAGCAATCCTCCTACCTAAGCTGTCCACGTAGCTGAAACTACAGGCATGCATCACCACACCCAGTTTTCCTAATCTCTGAACCCCAGTATCTGCATCTGTAAAAATGGAAATATTAGTACCTGGTTTCACAGGACAGTTTTTATTTTAAATTGCATGTTTATATAAACTATTAGATTTATACATAAGATCTATCATTTTATTACTATATCAATGCAAACTATTATTATTGCTGCATCTTTCAAAAAAAAGACTTTTCCTATAGCTCTCTTAATGTCTATTTCTTCTTGAAACTATCTAAAATATTTGTTTTTTATTAGAGGACCTGAACTGTCTTTGTAGTACTGTGGGATTGAAAGATTTGGGACTATGAAGTCAAGAAAACACGCAGTTAGACACCCTCAAAAGCTGTGTGTCCTTCCACTAGGTATTTAACCCCCACACTTTCCTAATAGTGGCCTAATCTCAGAAGACCTTACAATATAGCAAAGTGCCTTGTATACAGTAGGCTCTCCATTAATGCCCCATTAAGTCTTTTTCTCTTCTCCTTCTTCTTTCCCCCAGTCTCTTCTTACTGGATAAGTCCCCCCAGAGATATGTTTCACAATGCTGGGGGCTGTGCAGGAGGGCTGCAGCCTTGGGGGACTGTTGATGTGTGAGCATTCTGACTGCTAACCACAGTTTCTACACACAGTGCTGCTAAATGCACTCTGGGAGTTCACTAACCCTACAAGGCTCCCAAGAGGATTCCAGATCACAAAAACATGAAACACTAGACTTAGGTTTCAGAAAGTAATTTCTAAATGTCTTTAACTCCCCAGAGGTACCACACCCTGGCTGCATGCCCTCACCATGCCAGCAGGCCTAGGATAGCTGGGGCTGCCCTCCCAAGCCGCCCAGCGCCGGCCTACAGCACAGCAAAGTAGCTGAGCCAAACACCTTGGTGCCTGGCCTTGCATCCAATCTGCTCCAGGCTCAGTCTCTTTCTTCCTCCCTCCTCTCCAGGAGGCTCCACCCCTCCGCCTGAAAGCCTTTTCCAAACTGCAGAACAAGAGACATCAACCGTGAGATGCCCCTCCAGAGCATTACTGGCTTAAATCCTCCCTCTTTTTGGCTCTGACCCAATGTGAATTGGTGTGACTCAATGGGCAGGATGGTTTTTTTTTTTTTTTTTGGATGGGCACTTGATTTTGCTTTGGAGAAAATTCGCCAGGCTATGAATGACAAAAACTTTTCCTTTTGCTCAAATATCATTTTTAGGGGGCAATTTGACAATAGTCAAATTTTTCAATGGTTTTTCTTTAAAAGTCAGTCTGTGAGACATAGATGGGACTGTGTTGGTATATTCCTGTACTCCCAGGAGGGGTCCTGAGCGGGGGTCAGTGCTATGGTTTGACTGTGTCCCTCAAATTTCATGTGTTGAAAAGTTAATCTCCAAATGTTAATCGTAATGTGGAGGTGGGACTCTTGGGAGGTTCTGCCCTCATGAATGGGTTAATTTATTCATGGATTAATGGATTATCAAAGGGTTGACTTTGTTAAAAAAGTGGGCTCTCATCTAGTATGAGTGCTCTGTCCCCCCATGTGATGGCCTCCACCATGTCAGGACCCAGCAGGACGGCCTTCGTCAGACACTGAGAAATCGCCAGCTCTGTGATCTTGGACATCCCAGTCTTTAGAACCATGAGCCAATAAATTTCTACTCTTTTTAAGTTACCTAGCATCAGGTATTTTGTTATAGTAACAGAAAACAGACTAAGCCAGTCACCTTGGAGGAAACCAAAGAAAGTGGCTAGCACCACCGGGAATGCTGAGTTGCCCTTGTTCACATTGCTCTTTCAGAAAATGCAGACTTAAAGAAGCCTTCGTGCAGCATCTTCCAATAGGAAAAAGATTCATCTGATTTCCCCATCATTCTGCCTGGACCCCCAGATGGCCTGGTTTGATGACCTCCCACGTAGACAAAACCCACAATGGCGTTCTCCTCAGAGTATCTATCGTCCGTGCATTTCAGTGTGTCATTATGTATGATCTGTCATCCTCAACAGTCTACCCAATTTCCAATAAAAATGAAAGCTGCTCAATGGGGACAGAGTTTCAGTTGGGGAAGATGAAAGAGCTATGGAGATGATGGTGGTGATGGTTGTACAACAGTTTTAATGTCTCAGAAGTAACAGTTAACTTAAAAATGGTTAAAATGATCAATTTAACAATATATGTATTAACATGTCAGACCATGGTCTTTGATTGATGTAGAACACAAAATATTTTAGTATCAGAAAAAACTTTAATCTTTCAGATCCCTGCTAAGACATTCCTGACACATTTCAGGGAACAGAGTTTTGGTTTGATATCAAGTGTTTTTTCACGACCATCAAAATCAATCTATCAGTTTGATGTTATCTTCTTCCTTACATGTAGAAATATGTACACAAGCCAGGCATGGTGGCACATGCTCGTAATCCCAGTACTTGGGAGGCTGAGACCAGAGGATCCAGGTTCGCGGCCAGCCTCAGCTACTTAGTGAGGCCCTCCGCAACTTAGTGAGACCCTGTTTCAAAATAAAGAATACAAAATAGGGCTGGGCGTGTAGCTCGGAGGTAGAATGCCCCTGGGTTCAATCCCCAGTGACAAAAAAATAAAAAGAAATAGGTAGAGAAGAGTTTTTTCTACAGTGGACACCATACTATTAGAATAAAAGAATCCATGGAGATGGGAGAAATGAGACCATAAGTACATACATGTGGTATAGAGCCAGCATTTTTTCAGAGAAATGTAATTAACTAAACTCATTAACCCACACTTTGCTCTTAGAGATGGCAGCCATACTGCTCTCAGGTGCTTTAGAGTTTGTACGTCATTCAAACTTCTCAGGAGGCTGTTTAAACTTATTATTTGCTGCTCAGAAATCCTCCAGAAACCATTAGCTATATTAATGCAAGGCCACTAAATTCTTTCCTAATGACAGAGCCATTGAAAGTGGCTAGTTTAAGAGACGTACAGCTAACTTTCCACTGGAGACATTTTATGGAGAAACTAGACCTGAGTCCTGCCTCCTTTAAGCACCCCTCTCAATCATCCAAAAAAGAGTTGTCCTGGGGACCATTGGGAAAGAACGTTACACCAGTGAAAGGGAATGATTTTCATTTTCTTACTGCATCAGAACTCCTAATGGCCCGCTGAGGACTAGCTTGTCTTGCTTTTGAATTGTGGCAGCTAAAGACTGTCAATCACTATAGAAAAAAAATGGCAGTATATTGCATTTAAAACCAAACACTTTCATCCACCAAACAAATCATGGAGAAATTATTTCAGCCACTTTTCCTTCACGTGGCTTGAGAAATTCTTGAAGAAACCAGTGCTTTCGAACAGAACAGCAGCGAATGAGAAATGAACACAGGTATCGTTTTTACCTATGGAATGGGTCACACTTTTATAAAGCACTTACGTTTACACATTCCCATCTGCACTGCACAAATCGCAAAACCAGAACAAATTATACCTATTGGAGAGGTGAAAAAATTCCAACTCAAATCTCAGTCTCTTAACCAAGCTTGCCCAGAAACAGGCATTTTCAAGATACCTGGGGATTGTGCTAGATGGGACATCTTGAGTTTTCCTGGAAAACACTTAGTTGATTCCCCAAGAAACCAGCCAATATTTAGGTACTACTTACAGTGATAAGGAAGTAGCAGAAGGAAGATGACTTTTTTCTTGGACCCAGAGGCAGAATCTTAATGCCACTTGATCCTCCATGAGTAAGGAAGTCATTTTGAAATACAACTTCTCTTGGTGAAAATAGTACCAAGTACTGAAATTTAGGAAGCACTTAGTATGTGCTGAGCAGTGTCCAAAGTACTTCACCAGCACCATCTCACCTCATCCTCATGACCGTCCTACAAGGTAGATTTTATCAGATGTACTATTGGAAATAGAAAACATGAGCATGGCTTGCGTAGTTGAACTTGGCAGCGTCAGAGTTTAAACATAAACGATGTGACTTCAAAACACGTACAGAGGCACCTTGACTTAAGAGGGGGTTACATCCTTCTAAACCCATGTAAGTTGAAAATATCCTAAACCAAAAATGCATTGAATACATCTAACCTACCAAACATCAGAGCTTAACCCAGCCTACCTCAAATGTGCTTATAACACTTACATTGGCCTACAGTTGGGCAAAACTATCGAATGCAAAGCCTATTTTATAATAAAGTTGTGAGTATCTCATGTAACTTATTGAATACTGTACTGAAAATGAATAACAAAATGCTTGTATGAGTTTGCTTTCATGCCATTGTAAAGAAAAAGAAAATCATAAATAGTGAACCATCTGTATTCTTAACCACTGTTGAACTGTGTCGCTATTAAGACTTCTGTTTTATAAGCAATCAAAATTTCCCACCAAGGTAATGATAAAAGTTCCTTCTATTCATCCTTCCCACCATATCCTAATTCATTGTACAGCAAAGAAGCAAAATAAGGATACGTACAGAGGATAATTTCCTACCCTGGAAGGCCGAGGGCAGAATGCCGTGTGTGTGTTTGTGTGTGTGTGTGTGTGTGTGTGTGTGTGTGTGTGTGAGTGTTTGAGTACACGTGTACCATATGCATATGAGTCTTGGTAAAGAGGCAAAATCATAAATACCATCATTTTCAGGTTACTTGTGGGACATCTCAATTCTGAGCTAATCACTGCAGAGGTGGAGACAGGCCAAGCTGGGGGACTTCCAGTGTGCTTGTTACTCATCGAATCAGTGTCCATGTCTCCTTTCTCTGCCTGATGAGCACCAACTCATGCTTTGAGTCTCAGCCCAAATTTCCCTTTCTCTAGATAAGATTCTAGACTCCTGAGACCAGGTCGGCCCCACCAGTCACAGGCGACGAAGAGCAGATTGTTTATAACCAAGATAGTAGGGGAAATGACCGAGAAGGTTAGAGATATGTAGCTGGTCCACTGTGGGAAATCCCTGAGAGACAGAGACTGGAACTCATGTGCCTTCAGATTCCCGGGGCATGGCACAGTCTCCAGCACTAGGAATTTAGGGATGGGATGAATACATGGGTAAATGTCAACAGAGTTTCCGGTTGCCAATCACATCCCTTTTCGCCTCTACAGTGATAGCAAACGTTGATACATCGAGATCCTGGGATTCTTTATCCCCCGTGTCAAAGTTTGGCCAAAAGAGTGATGGGTGGACATTGTGTAACACAGGGGTCAGCTGGGGTCACCAGGTTCTCAAGGATTCAAACAGAATTGGCAAAGCCTCCTTCCCACATCCTGTGGGAAGTCCGAGGCACTACCCAGTATTTCTGCAAACTCCACAGGGGTGACAGTCCATGGTCACCTCTTGTCCCAGTTTCCTGTCCTGTTGACCTCCTCATCTCATTTGCAGCTTGCCTCCTGCCACTATTTCCTTTTCTCTGTCCCATGTCACCCTAAAACTGGCCAAAGACCTCTCCTTGACTTCACCAAACTCCACTCACAGAAGTCAGTGGTTATATAAAAGACTGTGGCTCAAGATGAAGGGAGATGGGGACGGGGTGCAAACTACCCCACATAGCAGATGCTTTAAGATGAAAAGTTAGGCTTCCTCTTCCACACCAGCTCCTGTGAAAATCACATTTGACTTTTCTCCTGTCATCTCTGCTCTCCTCCCGTGGTGGAAATACTCTCCACATTCCCCACATATCCCTTTTGTGTGTTGTTGCTGCCATCCAACCACAACATCCTGTTCTTCTTGCACACAGGCAGTTTCTCCATCTCTTGATTATACCCCGGCCCTTGTGGGCCAGGCCCTTGTCTTCATAAACAAGAGTGACCATCGAGATATATTCCTAAGTGGAATTCCACAGTCAGTTCTTAGGGTAACAATTGCCCCCATCCTTCCCCAGTAGGAGTTAGAACAGCCCTGGAATAGAGGGAGGAAGATGGGCGAGTGAGGGGATGGGCTGGGTGCAGCATGAGATGCATCTGACCATTAAGCTGTGAATCTATTAGTAGCTCGAATGGTAGATAGTCAAGCCAGACCAAGACAAAGCCGCCTTTCAATTGGTTCATAAAATATTACTAAGCATTTAGTACATATCTTAGCTTTTTCATTGTTATCAAAATACCTGATAAGAATGACTTAGAGAAGGGAATGTTTATTTTGGCTCGTGGTTTCAGAGGTTCAGTCCATAGTTGGCTGGCTCCAAGACAGAAACAACATGGCAGAAGGGTGGGGCAAAAAAGAAAAAGCTGTTCACTCAGGGCAGCTGGTAGGAGACAGAGAGAAAGAGAGAGAGAGAGAGAGAGAGAGAGAGAAAGAGAGAGAGAGAGAGAGAGAGAGAGAGAGGAAGGGACCAGGGACATATATAGTCCCTAAGGCCATGCCCCCAGTGACCTGCCTCCTCCAACCACACCCAGTGAGTCTATTCAAATTACTAATCCATCAATGGATTAATTCAGTGATAATGTTCAGAGCCTGATTCAGTTACTTTACCTCTGAACATTGCTACATTGCCAACCCATGAGCTTTCCTAGGGGACATTTCATAGTCAAATTGTAACAGGACGCGATGGTCATGGGAAAATGCTAAGTCGAAAGCATGCCTATCGCCACTGAAGAAAACATCAAGGCGAGCAGAGCCCGCAGGATGGCAGCCTCTCCGCTCTTACTCACCTCTGTTTTCTACCTGGTCCCACCAACAATCTCATAGTCAATATATGACCAGACTCTCAATATGCTAGATACATTGATTTCCCAATTGCCACTTTCCTTCCTTACAGAATCCCCATTTCATTTAGGCATCCATTCTACCCACCGTGACTAAAGTCTGAATGTTTGTGCCCCCTAAAATCCCTATGTTGGAACCAATCCCCAATGTGATGGTCTTAAGAGATGGGGCATTTGGGAAGTGATCAGGCCATCAGGGTGAAACCTCATGCATGGGATTAGTGCCCTTATAATAGAAGCCTCTGAGAGCCCCCACCCCATGCCTTCAGCCACCTGAGAACACACTGGAAAATGACCATCAATGGAGGGAGCGGAGCTCTTCCACACACCAAATCCACTGCCACCTTGATCTTGGACTTCTAGCTCGCAGAACTAAGAGAAATAAATTTGTTGTTTATTAGCCACCTGGTTGATGATATTTTTCTATGGTATCTCTAACAGACTAAGACACCCAGGCAAGATCCTGATTCATCTTAACCCATCATGAGTGTCCCCATTCCCCCCTGAGTGAGACTAGGAGGCAACAGGAGCCCACAGAAGGGACCTCTTTAAGATGTTCCCTTCTCTTTGGGATGCATCCATGTCTGACAGGTGCTGGACTGTGCAGCCATCCTGCGGCCAGCCGGCAGATGACAGGACAAGCAGGAGGGGAGCCTGGGTCCCCAGTGACATTGTTAAGCTGCTGTGCCATGAGATCATAAATGGTCATGTTGTTAAAGCCAGTCTGAGCCACAGATTTATGTTATTTATGAGTAAAAGTGGTTTAATACAAGTGCAAGGACTGTTTCTACAAAATGTGTGTTAGATTATATCAGTGCCTCACCAGGAGCAGTGGGAATGGATTTAGATTGTCACAGTAATTGGTGGGGAGATGTCTTACGATGCATAGGACTATTCCAAAAAATCATTATCTCATGTCCTGTAAGATTCTAAAATGTAGTATAGCCATGTAGGTGAGAAGCCTGCCTCTATTATACAGCCTAGATTTTAACTTCATTCTATACACACAGTTGTAGCCCCTTATCTGAGGTTTCACTTTTCACGGTTTCAGTGCCCCTTCCTCAACTGCAGTCAGAAAACATAAGATGGAAAATTCTAGAAACAAACAATTCATAAGTTTTAAGTTTAAAATGATTTTTATAGTATATTGTTATAATTGTTCTATTTTATTGTTAATTATTGTTAATCGTGTGTGTGTGTGTGTGTGTGTGTGTGTGTGTGTGTGTTTGTTAACCCAGAGGCATTCCACCACTGAGCTACACCCCCCAGTCCTAATTTTTTGTTTTCATTTTTTTTTTTGCGGTACCGGGGATTGAACGCAGGGGCATTCTACCTCCGCGCTACGCCCCCGGCCCTATTTTTTTATGCTTTATTTTTGAAACCGGGTCTCACGAAGTTGGGGAGGGCCTCACTAGGTAGAGAGAGAGAGAGAGAGAGAAAGAGAGAGAGAGAGAGAAAGAGAGAGAGAGATCACACGTGCGCGCATGCGCGCTGAGGTTGGCCGCGAACCCGGATCCTCCAGTCTCCGCCTCCCAAAGGACTGGGATTACAAGCATGCGCCACCACGCCCGGCTTGTTTTCATTTTGAGACAGGGTCTCACTAGGTTGATGAGAATCTCACTATTTGGTGAGGCTGTCCTCAAACCTGTGGTCCTCCTGTCTTATCCTCCCAAGTACTGGGATTTCAGGCATGGGCCACCATGCCCGGCTTTATTAATCTCTTACTGCGTCTAATTTATAAAAATTTATCATAGGTAGGTATGTATAGGAAAAAAACATAGTATATATAAGGTTAAGTACTACCTGTGGTTATAGGCATCCACCAGGGTTGGGGAACAGATTCCCTGTGGATAAGGAGAGACTACTGTAAGCACAAAGTATTTTAGCATAGGCTTAATATAGTCCATTTTCACTTACACCTGGGGACTTTTCTCCTTTGATTGTGGGAACGGTAACAATGTTTGTGTGCTGTTCTGGAAAGTCACTTTCCAGGTTGCAAAGCTGCTCACTGTGTTGGAGCCCCCAGTGCGGCCCACGTGTATCTGTTCTCACTGACACTATTGCAACCCTGATGATCCTCTATACAAATACACCCATCAGCTGGCCTCATGTCTCCTGATACAGAACTACCTGAGCATTTGGCAACTGATCATTATATTGATCTTCAAAACACATTTGCAGATATGTTATATTATCTGTTAAGTTCTTTCATGGGGTATTACAGAATATTTTCAAAATGTGACAATGGCAATAATTGGTTCCAAAGGTTGACACATACACAAAACTGATCAAATCGTAACCTAATATATATACGTCCATCGTAACTTAGTAAAATCGGGGGAAAAGGAGGATCTTGGGTCTGACAGAGTTGAAAGTCAGTAGATTAGATAATCCATGAGGTCTTTTCCAAATCCTAAAATTTCACCCAACTACATTGCTATTATTCAAAGAATCTGAGGGCAGAAACTAAAAACAGGGAAGAAACTTCCAGACATTTATATATCCACAGAAAGTTCAAATTGGCCTCTTTCAGTTTGAACTTTTTTTCAAGTATGCTACATAAGAAGATGCATGACAAATTCTGTCCGATGCAAGAGACAAGCCATTCTCTTGTGAAGCTACGGCGGTATCCCCGATCACCCTCTTGCTTTACCAAAGATAATTTTTAGGAAATCTGAATGTGAAAATCACTTTCAGATCCTCTGCACCCCACTCCCAAGTCTGATGCCGGTTACTTCATAAACACGGCTACTCTTCTGTTTAGCTGATTTGTACCTGGAGATTGGTACATTGATCCAGAGCCAAGGACGCATTGATATTGATTCCCACTGGCCTTTGAAGGACAATTGTGAGCCTCTCTTTGCAGCTCCACCTTGAGTGGCCTTGTGTTGGTTGAAATCAGCCCTTGAGGGAGTATTTACACCACGGAAATGAGCAAATGCTACAGAGTGGGCCTTTTTTACTCCCAGAGAGCTGGTTGTTAGACACTTACCAGCACACCACTGTGCAGAGTGTGAGAAGACTTAGATGTGCCCAGACTTTGCACGGAGACACCTCGGGTGGTAGACTCTTGTCCTGAAAATGTCATGTAAGTTGTGGCTTTGTTCTGAAGATTAGAATCTGCCTTTATATTATTGGAAGACTGGGGATATATTCTGCACCTTGACATTTGCTAGGGGTAGGTAAAAGATCTCTAGAGGATTGGTGGAAAGGTGGGTTCACAAATAGTGTTAAAACATTGCCAAATGGGTATGTGTGAGTGAGTGAGTGAGTGTGTGTATATGTGCGTGTGTGAAAGCTGGCTAGAAATCAAAGCTAATAAACTGGCTCCAACTAACAGGTCTGACATAAATGCTGTGATTGCTGGAAGTTCATTAGTGTTCTCACACTGAACGGGGCTTGGCAGCGGGCTTGTTTTCCACTGGCACGAGGGAGTCAAGAGAGAAACTGCCAACACGTGTTTTGGCCAACCAGATTGTAATCAGAGAGCTGCACCTGAACCTGGTGCCTACACAGTCATTGCAATTAACACCTGGAAGTCTCCAGTCCTTGGTGGAAAGCAGATGAAATGATCCAAGGCTGGGGAAAACATGCGCAGGGGCTCGGAAACAGGGACTCGTGTTTGTAAGCAGGAAGTAAACCCAGGTGTCCTGAGACAGATGGGTGTGCTGCAGGGCATCAATCACTCCCGAGCCAGAGACCCTCCCAGTGCAGGGAGACGGCATGAGAGCTTGCTGGGCATCTAGCATCTGATGTGTCCTGGGTCCCAGGGAAGTTTCCGGCATGGCCACTCCTGGGGACCCCTCTGCACTTTTCTCCCTTCTGTCTGCTGTCTCCTCACCTCCCTTCTGACACACATTTATTCAGAAAGAACTTTCTTGCCAAGCACACCATGTTCTCTTGTGCTCTCTTCACTCTACCTTGAAATCCGCTCCCAGAAAATGATCTAATGCCAGCTGTTGCTTCCTTGCCCATCTCAGACCCAGTTGTACCCAATAGAAGGAGACTGGGCCCAGAAGGAGGAGTGTTGTTCATCCACTGGGGGGTTGGAGATCTCTGTGCATCTTCCTAATTGAGCTGTACTTCCCCTGCCTGTCTGTGGAGTTGACATGCTGGGAGGAATTTTCTGGTTACTTTGTGGATACCATAGATTGGCTCCAGACAAAATCAAGCTCTCCACTGAGTCTGATTTGTGTAAGTGATGAGTCTGTGGGGTTTTGGGGGAAGTACTCGGGGTTGGCAGCAAGAAGAGGAGAGGTTGTTAGGGAGTATGTTTCACTCAGAAGGTAGAAGATGCCGGGCGTGGTGGTGCACGCTTGTAATCCCAGTACTTTGGGAGGCGGAGACCGGAGGATCCAGGTTCACGGCCAGCTTCAGCTCTCTCTGTCTCTGTCTCTCTCCCTCTCTCTCTCTCTCTCTCTACTTAGTGAGTCCCTCCGCAACTTCATGAGACCCGATTTCAAAATAAAGTATAAAAAATAGGGCTGGGGGTGTAGCTCGGAGGTAGAAAACCCCTGGGTTCAATCTCCGGTACCGCAAAAAAAAAAAAAAAAGAAGGTAGAAGATGTATAAAACAAGCAAACAAAAGACATGTCAACGTGTGGTGACACATACCTATAATCCCAATATTTGGGACGCTGAGACAGAAGGATCGTAGGTCCAAAGCCAGCCTCCGCAACTTAGTGAAGTTCTCAGTAACTTAGCAAGATCCTGTTTCCAAATAAAAAATGAAATGGGATTGGGGTGTAGTTTGGAGGTAGAATGTACTTGGTTTCAATCTCAGCACCACAAAAAAGTGGAGGAGGAGGAGGAGGAGGAGGAAGGGAGGGAGAGAGAGAGAAGAGAAGAGAAGAGAAGAGAAGAGAAGAGAAGAGAAGAGAGAGGGAGGGAGGGAGGGAGGGAAGGAAGGAAGGAAAGAAGGAAGGAAGGAAGGGAGGGAAAGAAAGAAAAGAAAAGAAAAAAAGAAAGAAAGAAAGAAAGAAGAAAGAAAGAAAGAAAGAAAGAAAGAAAGAAAGAAAGAAAGAAAGAAGAAAGAAAGAAAACAGTAAAATCAGCAAATAGGATTTGGGATGCTTCTGCTCAGAAAACCTTCTTGGGACCAGAACATCAGCGCCATGCCTTCAGACCTGGTGTTTGTGGGGACGTCAGTGGCGCAGGGAGCGAGCAGAGGGATCTGAGCTGAGACTGAAACCGTCCCTTGTGTTCACACTCAGACCCAAACAGTGATGGATGTTAACAACTGGAGGTCCTGAGCAGAAGGAACTCTGCAAATTAAAGGACTAGGACCTCTCTATACACCTCCACTTCCCTGCACACCTGCCCGGGTGCCTTTTATTTTCATCCACACAGCTCTCAAGATTTGTTTGAAGTTACTTAATTAGTTTATTTTTTAAAATTTGGAGAAGCACATGATGCTCTGGACCTTAGAAATACTATGTTATGGTGGAAAAAGCGTAACACCCAAACTGGTTATTTATTAGGCGAAAACAAAATCTCAAAAATTCCAAAAGTAGAAATCACATGAGTCATTTGTTTTCTGCCATAATTATACATACAAAATATTTAATATTATCATATTAATATGTATATCAAAACTTTTAAAAGGTAAAATCATCATGACTTTCATAAAATGAACACATCAGATTTTATTGAGATCATTAATCAATGAAGGAACCCATAAGATGTTAATTGCAACTCCTTCAAAATAGAATTTAATATAGAAAGTGGGGAAAGATTAGGACATTACAACATCTTTTAAGTGAAATACACTTCCCCAACAGCCTCCCCGTTCCCTGCTGTGAATCCTAACCACTCAGAAAAACAGACAACACACTCAACATTTGCAGAAATCATGACAATCCAGTTAGGAGTGTCGCAATGAACTTAGAAATAGATGCAAAAATCTGTCAGTATCCATAGGGACAAAACTAATTGCATCACCAATAGGTACAATTCCACATTTCTTTAATCAAGAATTATTTGCATTACTATGCAACTTCTTCAATTTAGCTAATTCAATAAAATAGCTCAGTAATAAACTCAGAGATAATCTGGAAGAGTATTCTGCAAAGAACAACTAGCAAATTTTTTGCCCATTTCAAACTTTTCTAAAATTTTTCAGTGAGAGAGAAAGAGAGAGAGAGAGAGAGAGAAAGAGATTTTTAATTAGATTTGTGCATCCCCAGGCAAAAACTACTTATTGCTAGAACAGGAAAGAACTCAGCACTAATTCCTATGGTAATTCTGGTTTTATACATGGCAATATAAACCTGTTCACATAAACAAGCAATGATGAGTGAAGGAGTTTTTGAAGCAATGTCATCCATTTCTTTGAAATTCTTCTGAGTTATGTACCCAAATCATATCATGATCCACAATCAAAATTACTCTTAATGACCAACCCATCACTTGCCAACCTAATTAGGTCTTTCTTTACTTTTTCCTCAAAGCAAAGAATTAGAAATAATCTGACTTGTGACCATTATTTGAGTCATTTACTTTCTCAACAATAATATGTTAAATTGTTCCCTTGATGCCTCAAAGATGTTTATATCCTAAACCAACACTCATACTATGAGCAGGAGGCCTGACTTTCTTCTGTAAAATGGGAGAAGGGCAATAGGGAAGTGGAGAGGGCAGAGAGAACTGGCATCACACACTCAAAGGGTTCTGTCTTTCTTGATATCTCCCCATGCCTGGCACATAGCAGGATTTAAAAAAAATAACAGTAATAAAAAGGAATGAATAAATAGGTGTTGGGTAGACTTACAATAAAACAAAGTTCAAGCTTTAGGGCCCTTTGTTGCGTGAACCTCTTCCAAAGGCCTGGCAGGACACCACAAGAAAGTGTCAGAGGAACACCTTTCTTGAGTGGGCCCCCAACACTGTGCTTATATTGTCATATGCAATAAAATTTGCAACAGCAATGAATTATTTTGGGGGATGGCTAAAGGCCACCTGGAATCCAGTTAGAGGACAGTTGAGTTGGGGATATAATTAGTTTGGACTTCATGAGGTGCATTTATGTGATTTCCAGCACTCATCTGTACTAAGTTCCTGCTACTTATCCTAACGTTGGAACAGCATATAGGAATGTTCCCATCCAGCATGAAGACTTAAAAGGGTCATAGATGATACTAAGTCCTGCAGCACCCAGCTATGGTTACTGGAGGAAAAACCAGTTCTAGCAGGAACAGATCCAAAGGTTGGTCTGAGAAAATTTCCTCATCATCAGTTATATAAAATTGTATGCACAGGTTCATCAGCATCTTGTCACAATAAACATTCACTAGGCTTTCTCCTCTTCTTCTTCTTCTTCTTCTTCTTCTTCTTCTTCTTCTTCTTTGGATGGGAGTGGAATATTTGGTTAAATATGAACACATTTATACTGCAATTTAGAAAGAGAAAATATTTTAATAAAACAAAGTCTTAGCTGGGCATGGTGGCACATGCCTATAGTCCCAATACTTGGGAGGCTGAAACATGAGAATTGCAAATTCAAGGATAGGCTCTGCAACTTAGCCAGACCCTGTTTTAAAATTAAAAAAATAAAAAGGGCTGGTGGTGCAGCTCAGTGGTAGAATGTCCTTGGGCTCAATCCCCAGTACCGCAAAAGACAAAAACAAATGAAGCCTTGACTCAGATGTACACAAAGGGTGTCTTCTTTTGTCAATCTTAAATTCAATGGAATATGAACCAGCATGGAAAAGATGTATGATAGAATGAGTGAGAATTATTCTTATCTAGAGAACTAAATTTTAACTAAAGAATGGTTAGATCACTCAAGCAGTAATTCATCAAAAGGAACAGACAAATTCTAAGTCAAAATCACAAATAGGCCATTGGACTATTGGAAAATATCAGTGATTTGAGACAAATTAGTTACATCAATGAAAATCATACAAAAGTGTTAAGTAAAAATTTCAAGAGGCAATTGTTTTGGACTAAACTCCTTCACTGGGTCCCCAACAGACTAGGCTATATAAAAAAAAGGAGTTACTCACATCACATTAAAGTTTCACCTCACTAAGCTGAAACTAAGTTGTTTATCTGACCTGGAAAATCAGGCTTAGAAAGATAATAGCTAAATTTCCCAAGCCGGTTGGTTTCAATCAGCATGATAATGAAGTTCTTTCTGCTTTAATCCTTACACAAAAGAATTAACCTGAAATAACCTGATGTTAATCAATCAGTTATTTTTCTATTGTTCTGTCACACAAGGTAAGCAACTTCAAAATGACCAATCTACTTTTTGTTTTTGCTTCTACTTTCTTCAGTCTCTGTCTATAAAACCAAACTCCTTCACTCAAACTGTCAGAAGTTATTCTATTTTATGCAATGAAATCTTGCCTTTAAAGTAAATCTAATTAAGATCTTTAAGTTGTTCTGACTTTTGTCCTTTGACAAAACTCACAAGTTTTTCTGTAGGAAGCCATTGATTGATGAAACCAGTTAATACAAGTCACAGGATGTCTCACAGTCCAGACATGCTACATGGTGCCAGATCCTGGGTACCAGAAGTAATATGAAGAGAGGAAGAGAAACAAGGGTGGAAAAAGATGGACCCAGAAGCTGGTCTGTGGAAATGTTTTCCAAATCTTACAACTTACATGTGAAAGAAAGTTGATAGAAGTTATCCAAAATTTGAGAGTAACACTATAATTTATATGACACTTTCAATAATGTTGCAAGCCTGAGAGAAATTTTTTCCAATCAATAAGGAACAAATTTTGATCAATTGTAGTAGGGGTAAAAACAGAATTATCTTACTATGCTCACTAAAGAAATGGTAGTGGAAAAAAGCAATCAAAAAGTATGAAGCGAAGCTAGGCACAGGGGTGCACACCTGTAATCCCAATACTTGGGAGGCCAAGATAGGAGGATTATAGGTTCGAGGTCAGCCTCAGCAACTTAGTGAGACTTTATTTCAAAATAAAAAGGGTTGGGGGTGTAGCTTGGAGGTAGAATGCCCCTGGGTTCAATCCCCAATATCCCTCCCGACAAAAAGAGTATGAAACCAAAAAATAAGAAAAAATATAGAGGTAGTTGAGCAATAAAGTAACAAATATATTATTTCCCTTGACTTTATACTCTTTTTAGTATTTTGCAAGTTTTGAAAATTCAAAATTCCTTGTGATTCTTTTTTCTTTCCAAATGATAATATTTTAACTTAATTTTGTATGTATTCTTTTTGAAAGAGGGCCCCCAAATTTGTGTCTGACCCTTTTCGACTAGAAGCTGAACCCAGGTATGTGTGATACAGGCTTTTTCTCTTAGTTACTTGAGAAGAGATTCTCTGGCTCTCATCATATCTCTTAAACTCTGTGGACTTCATTTTAGTTATCTGTAAAATAATTAGCCTAAAACTTCTAAGGTCTATTAAACCTCAAAAGGCAGGAGCTCTGTGATGCTGTGGGTTGTAGAGGGAAGACTTAGTGGGGTTTTACTCACAGTGTGATGTTGTAAAATTGCATGTCCACATTTAACAGATGAGAAAAAATACCCCAGAATGGGAAAAAAAAAAAAACTTAACTGTAGAACTCTGTGTCTGTGTGTGTGGTGAGGGTGGGGGAACTACTAACACTGAAACCGGAGGGGAGGAAACAAAACAGCAGGGGGCCAATTTGGCCACATCCAATCAAGGCGCTAGGACACCTGGGCAGGACCATCCATCAGGAACTGGGCTAAGGCCGGCTTGGCACCTCTCAACCCAACACCATCTCCAGGGTATAAAATGGTTAACACTGAAGAAAATAAAGGAGAGAATTTCTTTGGACAAAGTTTTTAGAGTGCCCTGGCATCTTCTTTCCCCACCCTTAGAGGATTGAAGTTAGTTTTTTTGCATAAAAGTGGGACTTCTCATTATAATAATTAAACTGGGGGACCAAAAGCAACCAGAAGAGGTCTGTTTTAAAAATATAATACGATTAGAGAAATCGTAGAATTTATCCCACATTTTTTCCCAGGGTGAAGAAGAAGCCAACAGAGCTGGTTTGTAGCTGTAGTTAGGAAAAAACATAAAAGTGCTATATTTTTGCCATTAAATCCCACTCTTAATGCTTTAAAGACACTAGAGACAGGGATGTTATGTAGGCTATACAGTGCTTCACAAATTTTGATCTAGATTACACTGGAGACACGATTCACCAGATCAGTGGAATTTAGTAGAGTTAAGTAGAATTCATAGATACACATTAAATAGAATTCATAGATAAGTAGAATTTAGAAACATTTGTAGGTATTTGGTTTCCAAATCTTTATTTTGCCAATGGAAAACATATTTTTATTTCCCACCATCTAAAATCACTAACATTTTATAAGAGGCAGAAAAAATTTATACCAAAAAAGTATGTGAAGCTATAATGATATATTACCAGACTAAAGAGCAATACTTGAGGCTGGGTGTGGCAGTGCACACCTGTAATCCCAGTACTTGGGAGGCTGAGACAGGAGGATCACAGGTTCAAGGCCAGCCTCAGCAACTAGGCCTCAGCAACTTAGTGAGACCCTGTTTCAAAATAAAATATAAAATAGAGCTGGGTGCACAGTTCAGAGGTAGAATCCCCCTGGGCTCATTCCCCAGTACCAAAAAAAAAAAAAAGGAGCACTACTTGAAATAAATTTAACTTTGTGAATATTTATTTCATAATTGTGTTTCCTAATAGAGGTGAAAACTGTTACAGGCCTGCTTATGGAAGCTACAAATCAAATACTGAGATATTGCTTTGATTGTGGCATTTCAGCAACCAGAAAAAAAAAATGATGGTCTTATCAGCAGTATTTCAAGGCTATTAAATTGATAACATACCACAAACTGAAGTACAAATCTAATCAAATTCCTTAATTTCTCATATAATAAATCAAAACCTAAAATCTGAATATTGCAAGGCTGGGATCTAGCTCAGTGGTAGAGCACTTGCCTAGCATGTACAAGGTCCTGAACTTAGTCCTCAGTACTGGAAAAAATGAATATCACTCTCTTAAGTACCTGCTTCCCAGAATTGTCCATGAACCCCAAAGATTTACTGGGTCCAAGGTAGAGATAGGGCTCAAGTCCTCTTGCAATGGCAGCCCAAGAGAAAATCCCCATCAAAACACCATTGCAATCTCTTTTCTTGCCACATGGCTGTGCTGTTGAGGCTTGGTGCTACACAGCCCCGTGGCAAGGAGGAGACTGTCCAGGCCACAAGGGGTCTTCAAAGGAGGTCAGACCCCTTCCTAAGTATTGATGGCCACCAAACAATATTCTATATTTAAACCCAGAGTGGAGACTCTTGAAGACATGCCTCTTGATTTCACATAAAGAGGCACTTTGCAGAACACCAGCCAGCCTAGAAGCGACTCTAACACCCACCAGCTCCATGTATAGTACTGGCACCCCCCTCCCTCCATGTTGGCCACCCCAGAAGGAACAGGGAAGCTTCTCATTTTAAACCCACTGAACACAAAGATGCTTGGCACCTCCCATCCCTGGACAGTCAGATTTTGTTGAAGAACCCAAGTGGCCCACACACAGAGGGTCATTCCAGTGATGGCCAATTGCCTACAGAGACCTTCATGACAGAAAGGTCACCACCTTCTCTCTGTGACATCCTCCACAGGACAGCTTCTCCCTCCCCCCAGTCCCATTCCCTCTGTCTTACCAAAGGCGTTGCTCTAGAAAGAACACAGTTCTAGTAAACTGCTCTTATGCTAAGCTCAGGGTCTGCCTCCCAGGGTACCAAACAGCATTACCAGACCATTCTCCAGATGTCCCAGTCCTGCCAGCTGGATTCCTTAAGATCACTGCAGACAGCATGACTAGCCAAAGAACTTACAACTTGAGTAGTTACTGCAAGAAGACATGGGGATATGCTGCCTATGGTCCGTGGCCTCAGTAGCTTATGTTGACTTAGCACCCTGGATGGTCCACACGTTATAAATTGGCCTGAGTGTGAGCCATGGAGAGCATGCAAAAGAGCCAGTGCAGCTGTGTTTCCATAAAACTGTATGTGTGGACACTGAAATTCAAGTTCCGTATCATTTTCTGCATCACGACATATCTTTTCATCAACTGTTAACAAGTGTGAAAAACAGTCTTAATTTCCAAGCCGTAGAAAACCTGAAAGTCAGCAAGACTGACCTACAGGGTACAGTTTGACCACCCCGGGGTAGAGTTTGAACTTAATTGGAACTCTGTATCTCCTGTAACTTGGGCCAGTCACTTAGTCTGTGTACCTCAGTGCACTCAAATGTGAAATGGGGCAATACAAACACCTGTCTCACAGGGATGCTGTTAATGTTGATGGCTAACATACTTAGCACAGCCCAAAGTAGACAGTTCCTATTATTTTTAACATCTGGGCATAACCACTTCTTTCTTATTGTCAGATGTCCCAATTTCATGAGACATTTTGTTCTCATTCAGAAGGGGTGGCATCTTTCTGTAGCTATAGCAAAGTACCTGAGATAACCAACTTAAAAAGAAAAAAAAGGGTATATTTTGGCTTACAATTTTGGGAGTTCCAATCCACGATTGGTTGGACCTGTTGTTCTTGGGTCTGTGGTGAGGTTCGTGTTCATGGCAGGAACATGTAGGAACATGTATGTCGTGGAGCAAATTGCTTACCTCATCACCTAACAGGGAGCAAAAGAGAGAGAGGAGGGAACCAAGGTCCCACAGTCCTCCTCAAGGGCACACCCCCAATGACCTAAAGACCTCTCCCAAGGTCCCACCTCTCAAAGTCTTCAATACCTTCCATTAGCACTACCTGAGGGACCAAGCCTTTAACACATGGGCCTTGGGGAGACACTAAAGGTCCAAATTACAGCAGATGGTTAAAGGCTACATCATTGCTCTTGCTCTTAAAGAAAAGAACCAGGGCTCCACAGTGAAGGAATGAGGAGTTAGATGAGCAGAGATGAGCTCTCTTCCTCAGTCATTTCTCTGTTCTCTCTCCTCTGATTACCCAGTGTGTTCTCAGTGACACACCATAGCCATTTAACAGTTGACAATGTCAGTCAGCTCTCCATCTATAGCTTGGCCTCGAACACACCAAAGGCAATGTTTTACACAATAATAGGGTGTGGTGCATATAAGAGAGATAGAGAATAAAGCAAGTGAAAAGTGACAGGGGCAGGAGAGTAGCAATTCCCACGCTGAGGAGCCAACTCACCATGCCTCCGCGGCACAGCTGAAGGGGAAGACCAGGCAGCATGAACTGAGATGGGGTGAGGGAGCCTCAGCTGGACATATTGGATGGTTCAGGCATGGAGCCAGTGCCGCCTCCCAGGCAGGCGAAGGATACAGTAACATCTCTGGGCTGGGGCCCCGGTACTGGTGTTCTGAGGGTTGCCCTTCTAGGGTGGAGCCTTTCCAGAGCCTGGGAAGCATGCTCCGTGCTCTGGAACATTCCTCATCTTCTCGTGTCAATATATAAGCTTTTTATTTGCTCCAGGAGCCTTAGGCTAATAACTGCATAGAGCTATGCTCTTTGGGTGGTGACAGAACACCCACGCTCACTGCCCCCACAGAGGGAAACGTTGGTTTTAAGCAGGAGACAGCACTTTCTGGCTGTCCATGATATAAGACACTGAAACATGCTATGAGGTGGAATGGGAAGTATTTGCCTCTAGAAATGAAGTGCTTTTGATGTAAGAGGCAGAGAGGAACAAAATGGTCATTCTGGTTCAACTTTTTCCTATTTCCCTAAGTAAAAAAAAAAGTCAGAATCTGATGCAAAATGCAAAATTCAATTGCACATATCTTATGTAGATATTATCTCATTCATGTATCATAGGCTCTCCAAGAAGTAATTCATATTCTTTCCAAATGCACATATCTTATGTAGATATTATCTCATTCATGTATCATAGGATCTCCAAGAAGTAATTCATATTCTTCCCAGTCATAGATGAGCCAACAGAGACTCCATAAGGTTAAATAACTTCCCCCAAGGCCCCATAACCAGGCAGTGCAGGAGCAAAGGAAATTGCTACGGTTTAGCTATGGAGTGTCCCCCGGAAAAGCTCATGTGTTGACAGTGCATGAGGTGAAATCATTGAATCATGAGGGCTCCAACTTCACCAGCAAATTAATCTATATGATGGGTTAATAGGTTGAATGGACTCCCTGGGTGGTAACTATCGGCAGACAGTGCATGGCTGGAGGAGGTAGTTTGCAGAAGGCCTTGAGGACTCTATATCTGTCCCTGGTTCTTTCTTCTCTCTCTCTCTCTCTCTGCTTCCAACTGCCATGAGCTGAGTAGCTGTCCTCTGCCCCATTCTGTGGCCATGATGCTTCTGCCTTGGAGCTGGCCATCCATGGACTGAACCTCTGAAACCATGAGCCAAACCTTTCTTCCTCTACGTTGCTCTTATCAGATATTTTGGTCACAGCAATGAAAAGCTAACACACGAATGAATCTGAGCTGTAAGAACTAGGTCCCGAACAATCTAATGAAGGAGAAAATGAGAAAAAGGAGCTCCCTATAGAGGGCAACCTCAAGGTAAGAGAGGCTGAAAAACACCCGCACAACGTGACTATACCTGGTTTATTTTAATTGTCACTTCTCTGTGGCTTTTATAAAAATTATTTTACCTTATTATACAGACTTTTCAAATCAATGCTTTCCTTGTGTTTTGGTTTATCACTGGCTAAGATCCTTGCTGACATTTTCTTCCATGGGTTGAAATCTCTAACCATTTCATGTGAGTTCCCAAAATCGACCATTTCAACACAATGCTCTAACCTAAGTTTCTTCTTCTCTTCCTCTTTGACTCAGGCCTGTCTCTGTTTTCTCTCAAGATCTGTTCTGACTCCTTACTGCATGGGCCAAGGTCAAGCTGAGACCTTCCTGGCACCATCTAGACCCAACAGAGATGGGGGGGGGTGACAGCAGGCGATATCCATGAAATATCTCCCTGGTTTGTTTCTTTTTATATGTACTTGTACTGGTACATTGTAATTATACATTACAGTGAGGGTCAAAGTCATACAAACAAATATGCACACAGGTCTTGGCGTGTTTCCCTTTAGATTTCACCCTGCTACCCATCCCTCCCCAAACATAATAGTGAGACTGGTAGTGATACCTTCAAAATGGGCATAGCATAATTTGAACTGCTTCTTTCATCAGTCCTTCCTTCATCCTTCATTTTCCTTCATTTTCCTCCCCATCTCCCTCCTTCAATCCCTTTCCACTATTCTACTAGTCTCTCTCCTCAATTATTTAGAGTCTCTGTTGCTTCCTATTTTCTCTCTAACTTCCACATAGGAGAGAAAACATTAGACCCTTCACTGTCTGAGACTGGCTGATATCACTTAGCATACTATTCTCTAATTCCATCCATTTTCCTGAAAATGAAATAATCTTGCTGTTCTTTATGGCTGAGTCAAAAATTCCATTGTGTATATATACCACATTTCATTATCCATTCATCTGTTGATGGACACCTAGGTTGGTTCCATAATTTGGCTATTGTGAATTGTGCTGCTTCCATAATTTGGCTATTGTGAATTGTGCTGCTATACCAATGAATATGCATGAATCACTATAGTATTCTGACTTTAGTTATTTTGTAAAGATGCTGAGGAGTGGTATAGCTGGGTCATATGGTGGTTCTATTTCTAGTCTTTTGGGAAACCTCCATACTGATCTCCATAGTGGTTGTACTCATCTGCAGTCCCACCAATAATGTGTAAGAGTTCCTATTTCCCTACATCCGCATCAGCATTTATTGTTTGTATGTGTGATGATTGCCATTCTAACTGGAGTTAGAATCTTAGTGTAATTCTGATTTGCATTTCCCTGACTGCTAATGATGTTGAACATTTTTTCATATATTTATTGGTCATTTGTATTTCTTTTGTGACATGTCTATTCAATTCAGTTGCCCATTATCTGATTGCTTTTTTTAGTATTAAGTTTTTTGAGTTCGTTATACATTCTATATATTAGTCCTCCATTGGAGAAGCAGGTGGCAAAGACTTTCTCTCTCCTCAGATTCATAATGGTTTCCTTTGCTGTAGATGCTTTTCAATTTGAAGCCATCCCATTTATTGATTCTTAGTTTTATTTCCTGAATTTTAGGGGTCTGATTGAAGAAATCTCTACCAATGCCTATATCTTGGAGAGTTGGTCCTATGGTTTCTTCTACTAATTGCATAGTTTCTAGGTCTTTGATCCACCTTGAGCTGACTCTTGTGCAGGGTGAGAGACAGGGGTCTAATTTTATTCCTCTATATATGGATATCCAGTTTTCCAAGCACCGTGTATTGAAAAGACTATCTTTCCTGCAACATGTTTTTCACTCCTTTGTGGAAAATGTACTGGCTATCGGTATAAGGCTTTGTTTGATTCTTTTGACATTGTCCAAAGGCTCTCTCTTTATTTTGGAGGATTTTTAACATGTGGTCAAATACTCAAACTTCTAGTAAAAGTCAATGAAGGAAACAAACTGGGAGCAACTGGCAAATGTTTCTTAAAGGCTAGCACCAGACACGGGCCACGAGCCACCCAAACATGGCAGTCAACGTTGGATGCACATTCCGGCTTCTCATTCTGACTTCCTTCAGCAGAAGCCACGGTGAGAAAATCTTGTCTGACATTTGACTAGAACTCACTCTTCAAATTCTTCAACATCTTTCTGTACCCTCAGTTCTGTCTTTCAACCTCTACAATCTGATGTTCAATTTTTATTCCTAACTCAGAGATCTTTCTACATTAAAGCTGCAGATCCCCTCACCCATTTGTCTGCCCTTTGGCATCAGGTAATGCTTGCTCATTTTGATGAGCCTTGAGATCTGAAATTGGAAAGTTTTGCCTGGACTAATGCTCCTGACCCCCTGAGCGAGTGCCTGGCGGCTATGCCAGATGGACAAGTGGAAATCACAATGCCTCCCAGACAGACATTCTCCACGTACAGATACTGTACCAAGAGCTTCCTCATGAAAGAGATGATCGAGGAGCAGGGCGCGCTCCAGGACCTCCTACCCCCCCCCCAGGTATTCACTGCTGACTCAGCCGACCAACTCTCCTCATCCATTTTGCTTCAAAGTTTCCCCAAAGGGTTGTAAGTAAAATCTTTCCTTTGGCATTTTCCTCTCATCTCAGCAAAAGAGAAAGAGAAAGATGAAGGACATTTACCCTCTCGCCCTGCCCAGAGGCTTCAGCCGGGTGTCCCGCTGGCCAAAGGATGACAGATGGCGCCCCTTCCCTTGTGTGCAGGGGAGGCTGCCCACGCCTGGTTCTGTCCAGTTAGCAAAACAGGGGGAGTTGCCAAGACAAACAGCCGAGGTATGAGAGTTAACAGCGAGCGGTCACCACAGTGTGAAGCGGACCCATGAAATGAGACATCAAGGATGCTGCTTGGAATAGCTTGAATGTCGAGCATTCTTTCCCAGTGGAGGATAGAAGGAGGCCAGCGCACAGTTGTGTGGGAGACTTAGGTGGGGGCTGAGGAGGGGGAAAGACCCTGGGTATCACCCTAGAGGGTCAGGAGGCCGTGCCCACTTCTCGCCCACCCCAGGGCCAACACTCCCTGCCACCCCCATCAAAAAACAACATGGCTATTAATAGGTCATATCAAAAGAACCCTTGTAGTTTATAATCACTTTCATCTGGCTTAGGAAACACAACCATAAAATGTCTGTCTGGTGACTGCTGGGGCTGGCAAGGCAAGGTTTATATTAGCCAGGACTGAGGACATCGTAGCAACTGACAGGCCAGGCGGGGGATGGTTTATGCTCCTTAATGCCTGTGCTGACATGGAGGATCGGGACAAGATTTATGTTATGCTCGGGCCATCCGTGAACACTGCAAAGTGGTCATTACAAGCCGGATGACAACTGGAATGTAGTAATCACTTGGAGGAATATTTATTTGGTTTTTAAAGTTTGGGGATGAATCTGGCTTTCAGAGAGTGAGGGACTGCTAGGAAGTCAGACTATGCTATTATTCCATCCAAACCATTATGCCTTTTCTAGCCAATTATGTAATCCTATATGGAAAACATAACCAGAAAGTAGGTTAAGCCCCAAGACTGCAGGGCTCGTTGTTATGGGTCTCACCACCATAACTTCATTTGTGGTTACCGCAACCCTAAATATTATTAATGGGCCAAGAGAACCCAATACTTGTAAAGTCTGGTCAGTATCATTAAATCCACAGCTCACTGTGACAGTGAATTTGATGGAGTGGCAACATGTATTAGATTACTTTTCTTCTGACTCATTCTACTGAATTTCAGGTGATGAAGTAGCAAAAATCAAGGCAGACATTTTTATGAAGCCCATTGTTGGCCTAAAGATTTCAATGCAGTTTCTATAAACACGTCTTTTTACACTAACCCCATCCCCAATGTTCATCTGTCTGCCCAAAATGCCTTAGAATTAACGACACTTATGCATGACTTCTTTAATGTTTCTTGCTTCTTCCAGATAAGTAAAGGAGGTCGGACACGAATGAGCGATACACCACTCTTTCTATAAAATATGGCATAACACTTCCTGCATATCCTTCAACTCATTCCAACCCACTTAACTATCTTGTTTTTCTTTCCTTTCCAGAACTCTAAGCAAGCATATTTCTGTGATAATTTTTGCTCCTCAGGAAAACCCTTCATTTTCCAAGTGCACCAGCAACAAGAAGGCGGGTCTGATTTATGGCCCACTCACTCACCCACATGGTGTCTGCCGTGTGCCCCCCATGGCCTGTACCCCACTTGTCGGCCGACTGCTCACAGGACTCTAGACGACGTCAAAGCCTGCTGTCTCTTCAGGCATGTCCACAGTGAGAAAATTCATCGAGCTGTTTGCTTACGTGGGCACATTTCTGAGTGCATTTCATAACCCAACAAAATCATTCATGTTTTAAATAGACATAAAGCGTAACCATAGATGTGCCCTGCTCATCTCTTCTCCATTATTAAGCCTAAGATAAATATACAGCTGATAAATGGAAGGTCCTCCAGTAAGCGCTGAGATTCTGAAGCTTCAGGGCAGATCATGTTATATTTGAGAGAGAGGAGTGTGTGGGTTTTAGGGAGGAGGCACATACTGGAATTCCATCTCCTGCCCCTTAGTTGGCTGTTGCCAGTTCCTGTCTCCATCTCGAAGGTCATCTCTTTATCTATTCCTGGCTCACGTGTGACAACTTCTACTTTGGCCCGTTTTAGATTTCATTACATTTGTGTTTAACAAACCTCAAGAAAAGAGGTTCAGAAAAGAAAAAACAAATTTTATTGCTGTGTTTCCTTTCAGGATAATCCTGTGCAATACACTCATTCAGTTCCTTAACTTATCTGAGTATTTATTTTTGACCATATCAGTATTCAAAACATTTCTAAAGTGGTGTGTGTGTGTGTGTGTGTGTGTGTGTGTGTGTGTGTCTGTGTTACTGGGGATTGAACCCAGGGGCATTCTACCTCCAAGCTACCCCCCAGTCCTATTTTATTTTATTTATTTATTTATTTATTTATTTATTTATTTATTTATTTATTTATTTTTGAAACAGGGTCTCACTAGAGACCTACTTGCTGAGGCTGGCCTTGAACCTGTGATCCTCCCTGTCTCAGCCTCCCAAATACTGGGATTACAGGCGTGTGCCACCACGCCCAGCTAAAGCAGTATTTAAAGCTAATAAATTAGGCCAAATCCAAACCCATTTTGTTCTCCAAAGATGTGGATGTGCAAAGCCAAGATGCAGAGGGCCTGGCCAATGATGGCGGGACCCTAGGGCTCTCGGTGTTCTCTGAGTAGCGCACTGAGTCTGCACCAAATGCTTTCTGCCTCACCTTACGGATCCATTCTGCGGCCTTCTCATACTGCCTGGGCCCTCGGGAGACTGGCCTGTGTGGGCCTCACCACTGGGCTCTCCATCCCCCAGGGGTTGGCGATAGAGAGCGAGGTCAGGCTATTTGTTCCCCAGCTCCTTCCTGAGGAGTCGCGTCTGGTGGGCTTCCACAGTCTGGAGATGGTTTGTCCCCAAAGAGTTCATGTGTTGGAAGTCTTGTCCCCAGGGTAGTGGCGCAGAACCTTTGAAAGGTGGGGCCTAGTGGGAGGTCCTGGGCGACCTGCTAGGTCATGGAGGAGCGGCCCTCTGAAGGGATTAAGCTAGCTTTCATGGGACCCATGAACTCTCTTGAGAGCCAGTTGTAATAAGAGGGAGCCTGACCCCTGAATCACTCTCTGGCTTCCTGTTTGGTGACAGGGTCTCTCCCTTTCACATGCACAGCCACCATGATACCACTCACCATTAGGGCCTCACTGGAGGCCAGATCAGTGGGACCTCCTGATCTTGGAGTTTGAGCCTCCCAGCTGTGATCTAAATAAACTTCTTTTCTGTATTAAATGAGCCGGCCTCAGGTATTTCATTATAGTAACAAAAATGGACAAATACATAGGCTATGTCCCTTGAACTAAGGTGACAGTTCTCTCAGGCTCCTATAACCACTAGCCATCCTCAACCATCTAGTAGCCCTGGCTATTACCATAGTATCACTTGCCATTTTTCTGTAACCCTGATGCCAACTTTATCAATAGTCCCCTCACTAAATCCCCCTTAAATTATTGTAATTGGTGTATACCATATATTTCTTCTGGTGACCTGGACTTAACATGGGGTCTGAAGGGCAACTCAGGTCAAGCACAGAAGGGAGCCAAAAAAGCTACAAAAAAGAAAGAGGAGAGAGAGGGCCTGGTGGTGCATACCTGTGATCCCAACTGCTCAGGAGGTTGAGGCAGGAGAATGGCAAGTTTGAGGCCAACCTGGACAACTTAGCAAGACCTATCTCAAATTTTTTTTTTAAAAAGGCTAGGGATAGAGCTCAGTAGTAGAGCACATCCTAGCATGTATAAAGCCCTGGGTCTTATCCCTAGTATCCCTAGTATTACAATTTTTTTAAATTAAAACAGGAGCTCTGTTGCTCTCCAGTGCAGTCCATTAGCACACATCAGATTCTACACATCTGAGAGATTTTTCTGGAAAGTTCTTGTCAAAGTCCTTGGCGGCTGTATTATCTTTTTCATCACTGTGAACAAAATACCTGACAAGAACAACTTAGAGAAGGAAAATTTTATTTGGCCTATGGCTTCAGAAGTTCAGTCCATGAGCAGGCTCCAAGGCAGAAACATCATGGTGACAGTGTGTGGCAAAGGACAGCTGAGCTCATGACAACCGGGAAGTAGAGAGAGAGACAGGAAGGGACCAGGGACAGATGCCCCCAGTGACCTATCTCTTCCAGCTACACTCTACCTGGCTACAGTACCACCCAGTAAATCCATTCAAACGATTAATAAATATATCAATGATTTATCTACTGATAAGGTTGGAATCCTCATGATTTTATCTCTGAACATTTTTCATTGCAAATGCATGAGTTTTTTCCTGGGGAACATTCTCTGTTCAAACCACAACAGCAATCTATCTTGTTTCTGGCTGGCCCGCACTGTACTACTGAACGATGCTGGCCTCCCTGGAAGACCAAAAGGCAGGAGGATGGCGTACGGTGGGTCCCAGGTCAATATTGCTGACTGTGCACAACTCAAGTGAACAGCTGCATGAATTTTCGAAAAGGGAACAGGTCTATGTAAAACAGCCCCCAGACCTAGAACCAGACATCACAAGCACCCTGCAAGTTCCTCAGGGCGCCAGTCGGCCCACTGCCAACAATGGCCCTTACACTTACTCTTAACACCATAATTCTGTTTTGGAGCTTTATGTAAATAGCATCGTACCTTCTTTGTGTCTACATCACTGGTTGTACGTGACATTTGTGGTATTCATTGATGCTGTTGTATAAGTTTGTTATAACTACTGTGTCGTTTTCCATTTTATGAACACATCACAGTGGTGTTGTCCATTCTGTTCTAGAAGAACACTTGAGTTGTTTCTACATTAGGGGTTATGAAAAGTTGTGCTGCCACGCACATACTTGCAAGGACTTCTGGTGAACGGTGTATGCATTTCTGTTGCATATATTTATTGAACTGTTGAAATGCAGGTAATGCCTATGTTCAGCCTTAGGAGATACTGCCAAGCAGCTTTCTGGAGTGGCTGTATTCATTTTTACTCTAGGCAGACCTATCGTTTTAGTCATTTCCTAAGTATATGCATATGTTGAATCTCTCCTATTGGGATTCTGGACCCAAAAAAAGGACCTGGTTTAAGGCCCTGATGAAAAGATTTTTCCAGACCCCGGGGCAGACTGGTGAAAAGTCTTTCACAGAATTGGTATCAATGTGTACATCACTGTGGTCTTACTGCCATGATTTCTAGCAGCTTCTCTCCACTTCTGCTCCTTTTAACCCATGCTCCCTACTGGTCAGAACTGTTCAGGGCAGACAGTAAAAGAGGAAACAGGGGTCTAGAAAGAGAAAAGGAGATAAGGCATACAGCAAAGCCGTGGTGGAGATCGTCAGAGTGAATCTGAGAAGCATCAAAGAAGGAGAATTCATCCAGACCTTAAGACTGACTGTCCTGGTCCTTCGCGTGTCCAGCTGGAGTGTGAGGAAGGGTGGATTTTCACCGTGATTCAAATGGGACTTCAGATCCAGATGACTGTCGGGTCCAATAAAGAGTCAACTGGAGAGTTTCAATTTGTCACGCACATTTTTAGTCCCTTAAAAGGCAACTTTGATCACTCATTCGGAGGAGATGCATGTTATCGGGTGTGCTCAGAAATGCCCAAATTCACTTCGTAAAATTAAATGACCTATTTTAACATTTGGTTAATGACTAAGAAAAAAAAAGCTTCAAAATGTTGAAGGCAGTTGACTCTGTAGCATAACAGCTATAGCAAATGGTAAAATTCCACAGTCCCAGCTCCATTCCGAGCAGGGTTTATTTTCATAAAATGGAACTTTTAAAAGTAGAAGATGAAAACTCAGCATAGGCCTAATGTCTACTCAGGACTTGTCTGCCTCCTTGGAAACGCTAAAAAGGGACCTTTTGAGGCCAGTGCTGTTTCTGTAAGAATTGCACATAGAACAGAACAGAATTATTTTCTGCTTCAAAGACAGCGCTTGCCAAGTGAGGGGCTGCCCTCCACCATCCTGCGCCCCAAAGCTTGCTGACTCTTCCATTCTGAGTCTGACACACTCATCCCTCGGCCTTGGGCTTTCTCAGCTGGCGACAGCGCATGCTGCGTGCAGGCTGAAGTTCAGGACAGGATCACAGAAACATCAGGGAAGCAAACGTGAGAAAGAAGCCAGGAAATTCAAATTGTGCTGAAAATATCGTCCATCTGTCATTAATTTGGTGGTAGAGTCGCAGCTCGCCCAACAGGCAGCTCCTAGTATCAGTACCTAAGCAGGAAAGAGGGCTTCATATTGAACAATCCTCAGAAAGCCCATAGTGGACCCATCTCCAGTCGCTTCTGTCTCTGATGGACGCACTGGCTGTTTCTTTGGGTTAACACTAACTGAAGTTGCTGACGTGTGTTTAGAGGCCTGGACACCCGCTCAGCTTATGGGATGTTTAGATCATGAGACACACACGTGAACTCACACAGACTGGGGGCCCCGGGCATCCAGAATCACTTGCCTTGCTCCACTAGAGGGGACGCATGTTCATGAGTGGATGTAACTGACCCCAGTGCTTAATATTCTTTTCTTTTTGCTAAACTCACAAAATCGAATTGGTTGCAGTGAAATGTAATTTTGATACAACTCCACTCTATTTCAAACAGAGATTCCCATCCAAGTAGTGATGAATAAAGACACGTGCACATTTCCATATTCATGTAGTTAACACTTGTGTAGTTAATACAGTTCTGTATGCTGGGTCTGTGCATGTTGTGGAAATAGAGTAAACAGACCCATTTGTGGTTACATGTTTAATAAGCTTGTGAGTGGCAGAAACACATCTAGAATTAAAACTAATAAGCTTAAAGAAATCTATAGACCATAAGGGATAAACGTTTTAAGATATGGTTTTTGCATTTGTTTGCTTTTGGATTTTTTGTTGTTATTGTTGTTTGGTTTTGGTGTTACTTTTTGTTTTGTTTTGTTTTGTGTGTGTGTGTGTGGGGGGTGTGGGTGTGTGTGTTCAGTTGATTTTGGCTTTGCTTTTTGTTTTGGTTTGGGTCTTTGTTTGTTTGTTTTTCAATGCTAAGGATTGAACCCAGGGCCTCACACATGCTAGTCAAGTGCTCTACCATGGAGCTACATTTCCAGTCCTTTTTAAAAATTTTTGTTTTGAGACAGGTTCATGCTAAATTGCCCAGTCTGGCCTTAAACATGCGATCTTTCTGCCTCAGCCTCCCAAGTAGCTGAAATTACAGGTGTGCACCACCACGCCCACCTTAAGATACATTTTATGGCTAGGGGTGTAGTTCAGTTTTAGAGCCCTTACTGAACATGAGCTAGGCCCTGGGTTTGATCCCTAGCACAAGAAGGAAGGGAGGGAATGGGGAGAGGAAAGAAAGGAAGAAAGAAGACAGCTATGTTCTATGAAAGATTAAATTATCACAAGTCAAGGACATGCAAGAACCAAATTTTCAACTGGAAATAATGAAACTAATCAAATGTTGGCAATAACTTTTTTTTTTTTTTTTTGCAGTACCGGGGATTGAACCCAGGGGCGTTCTACCTCCGCGCTACACCCCCGGCCCTATTTTTTATACTTTATTTTGAAACCGGGTCTCACAAAGTTGTGGAGGGCCTCACTAAGTAGAGAGAAAGAGAGAGAGAGACAGGGAGAGAGAGAGAGAGAGAGCTGAGGCTGGCCTCGAACCCGGATCCTCCGGTCTCCGCCTCCCAAAGTACTGGGATTACAAGCGTGCGCCACCACAGCCGGCTGGCAATAAATATTTTATTGTTGTTGTTGTTGTTACCAGATAGTGGGCTATAAAACAAATATAATTTTAACAGATTATTTTCATACACCAAATAAATACTAACAAAGTAGACATACATGGAGGAAGTCCAGCAAAAGTTTCTAGCAAATAAAAATTAAAAGAATAGATGGTTAGTGATAACTACAAGGTCATTTATTTTAAAATAGTTGCCATCTTAGCTGGGCGTGGTGGCGCACGCTTGTAATCCCAGTACTTGGGAGGCTGAGACAGGAGGATCCGGGTTCGTGGCCAGCCTCAGCTACTTAGTGAGGCCATCCACAACTTAATGAGACCCTGTTTCAAAATAAAGAATAAAAAAAAAAATAGGGCTGGGGGTGTAGCTCAGAGGTAGAATGCCTCTGAGTTCAGTCCTCGGTCCCGCCAATAAATAAATAAATAAATAAATAAATAAATAAAATAGTTGCCATCTTAAAGCAAAACATTATTAAATTATGGATGATTTCAAACAAATTCCTCATGGAAACAGATGGAAGATTTTGGCAAGACTCACGATCTTTATAGAATTCTCTGCTCTCCCAAAGCTATAGAGAACATTTTTTTAACTGGTTTTTAGCAATTCTTCCCCATCCCCCAACAAACTCTCTCCTCACTTGTCTCTCTCCTAGAGGAGATAACAATGTAATTCTCATTAGAAGTGACAGGATTTGCCTCAAAATTCAGTCAGAAAAGCCTATGAAATCCAGATGACCTATATTAGTTAGAAAAACAAAAGCAAAACAAAACTTTTTTTTTCCTTTGGTATTGGGTATTGGTATTGAACCCAGGAGCATTCTACCTCTGAGCTACACCCCTAGCCCTTTTAATTTTCATTTTATTTTTTGTTTTGTTTTGTTTTTGAAACAGGGTCTTGCTATGTTGCTGAGGCTGTTCTCAAACCTGTGATCCTGTCTCAGCCTCCCAAATACTGGGATTATAGGCATGTACCACCGCACCCAGCTAACAAAACTCTTTCTTGAATCCACAATACTGGAGTTTTATTCTAGGGAGAGAAAAGCAAATTACTCTCTGCCAAAACATTCCTCCACTTGCTTCCTTTCACCAAGGTTGCCCTGGAGTAAGCCAGCCGCACACAGGAAGGCAGACCCTCTTGTCAAAGTACAACACAGTCAGACAGGAGCCAGGTCTGGACACCTGGGCTGGGGCCACCTGTGAGGCTACCTGCAGAAGAGCTGTGTCTATTATACCTGAAATGTGTTGCCCCGGGGGGAGATCTGATTTGTTATCCACATAGACTGGCGCAAGCATTCCTAGCTGGTCAAGAGAGAAGCAACCAGCAATTTGTGATCCATCTGGAAGTCAGTCATAACCCCATTGTGCGTGTACACACACACACACACACACACACACACACACACACATACACACTCACACACACACACTTGCTGGGTCTGCTTCCTCTCTGGTGTGTGGGGTGGCATTGCACATGCACTCCCACGTTCCCTAGTGTTTATTTCTGCTGAGGTGCTGCGTGTGTGGGAGCAGCATGGTGCCACGGAAGCCGAAGAAAGGCGCTCATCACATACAAAACACTGTGGGACACACACCTGTAATCCCAGTGCTCTGGAGACTGAGAAAGGAGGATGGCAAGGTGGAGGCCAGCCTCAGAAACTTAGTGAGACCCTGTTTCAAAATAAAAAGGGTCAGGGGCGTAGCTCAGAGGTAGAGTCCCCCTGGGTTCAGTCTTCAGTCTCTGCACACACAGAGATACAAAGGACTCATTTCTAGCTCCAGGAAAATGTGGAAGACAAGACTCCAAGCCTCCCTGTGTCCTCCCTCCAAGAGCTTCCTCTGTCTCCGCCTGGGACTCTCCTGGGATGTCTAACATCTCAGCAGAGCAAGGAAGGGGCGGTGGGACTGTGTGTACACGCATGTGTGCAAGGATCATGGGACAGATGTCCATGAGGACAGGGTCATCGCCACCAGCCTTGTTTTCCCTTCTGAGCCAAGCCACAGTTTGAATTCAGGTCTCCAGAGGCATGAGTGTGCCACATCCACCACAGGCAGAGGTTCTGGGAACAGAGGACAGAGCTCGGAGAAGAGAGCCAGCCTCGATGTTCCCCGAAACCCAGGCCCGTGTGGCCTAAACTCCAAACACGGCCCCCTTGAGGGATGGTCCCTTATTCCCTTGTTTTCATCCCTTGGTTTCCTACTTGTACCCCAAACCAGAGAAAGGGACAAAAGATACTAAAAGCGAAAACACATTCTTGCCATATTTCCCACCCATTCAGAGCTAGGAGGCATTGGCAATCTTGTGGGAAAGCCACCGCTCGGGAGATTTCTAGCCTGATGTCCCAATTGCAGTGGTCTGCAGATTTTTGGCCTAAATTTTTAGATAAGGTCATAATTTCTGGTTGCTTGATGGCTCAAGTTTCAAATTCTCCTCAGGTTCACATCAATCCTCCCCAGAGACAAACAACATTCCGTGTGACAAAATGGGCTGACTTTTGAACATATCTTTGGTCTAAATGTGTAAGACTTCTATGTCTTTGAAGAAAAACACATATACCTAAAATAATAATAATAATAATAAGGCACCTCTCTCTTTCTTTCTCTCCCCCTCCCTCTCTCCCTTCTTCCCTCCTTCTCTCTCCTTTCCTCTTCCATCTGTCTCTCTCATTCCTTGCATCTCCTTCTCTCTCTTTTATCTCCCTTCCTTCCCTTTCTTCTCTCTCTTCTTTGTCTTTCTCCCCTCTCTGTCTCTCTTTCTCTCCTTCCTCCTTTCTTCTCTTCCAACATATCAACCTGTCTCTCTATCTTTCTCTGTCTCTCTGTCTCCCAGTCTCTGTCTCTCTCTGGCTCCATCTCCCTCCTCTCCTCTCCTCTCCTCTCCTCTCCTCTCCTCTCCTCTCCTCTCCTCTCCTCATCTCTTCCTCTCTGTCTCATTGCACACTCTTTCTGTCTCTTTTTCTCTCTTTTCTATCTTCCCTTCCCTCTCTTCTCTCTTATCTCTCTTTCTGTATCTCTTTCTCTATGTCTCTCTCTCCTTTTCTTTTTCTTTGCCTGTCTTCTCTCTTCTCTCTCCTCTCCTCACCTCTCTCCTCTCCTCACCTCTCTCCTCTCTCCTCTCTCTCTCCCCCTCCCCTCCATTTTCCTCTCCCCTTCCCCAAATCTGAAACCTTCCCTCACCCCCACTGCAGCCCAGACCCCAGCCCTGAGCTGCCGCTAAACCAAGTGAGCTCTAAACAAATGTATAAGGAAACCACAGAAACGAAGACAATTAGGGTAAATAAGATCCAGTGATCAAATATAGCTAATTTGTATCCATAATATTTAGGAGTTGCACAGTCTGCTTCAATTTGAAAGATAGCTTCCAGACCGCACTATTTTTCCCCCATGGGGGCTGCCTTTTGCTTTTAATTATTGAACCTTAAGAATTCTTGCTATAATTTGGGGTTAGCTTGTAATTCCTGAAGAGGGAAAAAAAATCTAGTCCATAAATCCTCCTGTATTCCATCGCTTCCAATAATAGGCTTCTGTGGCCAAATTCACCATCAATTAGCTGTGTTTTTCAGAAGGAGGGGTGAGGCAGGGAGAGAAATCACAGAAACTAAGCTCATAGCAAGAGTGGCGGCCTCAAATGGGGGGAGGGAGTAATGGAAACTTCTTGGCAAAGAGCCTTGGTTGAATAAAATATATAAGGAAGGCCTCAAAAATAGAATATGTGAAGAAAAAGGGGGACTCTAAATAGCAAGGCCTCTCCCTCCCGTTTTAAGAGATTTCGAGCATTCCCATGGCAAAATGGTAATTAGGAGTTTGGTGGAACTGTCTGCAATTTTAGCAAGGTATTCTGAGGCTCCATCTTGTCCTCCCTAATTGGTGCAGGTGGTGGGAGGTGAGGCATGCCCCTGGCCCCCCACCCAGTTGTGCAGGGGTGCACATGGCATTCCCAGGACAAGTTATCATTGGTCCTCCGACCTGGGCGGAAGGAGGAGGGTGCGGCCTGAGCCATCCCACCTGAGCCTGGATCATTTCACACACTCAGCCACATACTCTCAACAGCATCTTCCATAAGCCTAAGTTACATGCTGCCCGGCCATGCCTTTTATTTCCCATACTGCCATGCTCCAACATCTGGGGCCTAGCTGACCCTGCAGGGACTGGATCCTTTCCCAGAGTAAGCAAATTCCCAGAGATAGCAAGCAGCTCACTTGCAAATGCACCTTCCACTGGTAAGCCAACCAAGCGGGAGCCCTGACACCCACCTCTCCCTTTCATTGGTTTCTCATACTCTGGACCACCATCTACCTGCCCTGGTCACCTCAGGGTAAGACACCAGACAACGAGGGACAGCACTGTGCCCCAGAGCCCTGAAATAATTCAAACTGGCCAATCCTCAACCTGTTTACCCTGCTTCACCTGTTCCTTCCCAAACAAAGTACACCCAAGTCCCTTGCTACATTCCCCCCTGGCTCCCTCTGCCTCCTGACCAACCTGGTGTTTCTCTACGTGCCCTGTTCCCCATAACAGGGCATGCCCCTTCCTCTTGGGAGCTGTGAGCAATAATGTGTTTTTTCAAAGGCAGTCATTTCCTGACCTGTTGTCCTCACCCTCCCTGAATAATAATAAAACCTACATTTGAAAACACAGGTATTTCCAGCCAGAGACATCAAAGCCCCAGGAATTCATTTCTTAGCAAGAACAGGTTCATTTTCCAGCAAGCCAACCCGTTAAAAAAAAGTAATGAGGAATAATAACACCCCAATTTTGAACAATGAGATACTTTCCATGTATCAGATTAGCAAAATATACATATTGTAAGAGCATGCTGTAGAAAAATGGGAACTCTCTTAGACTCTTGTGGGAATGCTAGTAAGAACAATGGTTCTGGAAGGCTATTTGGCGAAAGTATTTAAAGCCTTAAAAATGTGAACGCCCTTTGATCCAGAAAGCCTTCTTTGAGGAATATTTCCTAGGGGAAAAAAAACGAAAGGAGTTAGTAAAATAATTTTCCTGGAAGTGTTGTTTGTAATTGAAAAACTTAAAAAAAAACACATGAGAAAGAAGATAACAACAAAATATTCAGTAACAGATAACTGGTTTTATGCAAGTAGTGGTACACACAGCACATGGGGAGCCGTCCTCCCATTAAATTGTGTTAACATGGAAAAATGTTCACGGCATAATTGTAAGTTATTACAGAGAAGCCTGTATAAACTGATACAACCAAAGAAAATAACTCTGTCTAAATACAGAGAGTCCCAATCAAAGAGGTGAACGATGTGTCACTGTGTATTCTGACAAATGGAAAAACAGATATGAACCAATGTTTGCTGTATCTTAAAATCACAAACCCCCCACTTCTGGGACCAGTGCACATGGAGGGGGACCTCAGCACCCAGGGATCTCTAAAAGGCTATTGGGGCACTAGAAACAGACACATAAAAGGGCTGGAAAGGGATATGCCAAGGTGTAAACAGTAGTTCGTCTGTGTTTTAAAATTCTCTCCATTTTTGCTTATTTGCTTATCTAATGTTTCTACAATGAACATATCTCTTTAGTAATAAGAAAAATACACTTACGTTTTTAAAAACAGCCATTCCTAAGGTATGGAAAGAAGAGTCAACTCAGAAGATATATTGCTCTACCTTGCCCAAGAGAAATAAAACATTTCATTTTTTAGGACCATGGGAGATACCTTCAGGTCAACTGGGTATAATTCAGACCATGAGGACTGACTACCTGCTTTTCTGAGGATGATATAATAGTCCCCCATTAGGCACAAGAGATTCATTACGGGACTCACAGTGGATGCCTGAAACCACAGACAGTACCAAGCCCCACATATACTACGCTTTTTTTTTTCTTATGCATACATACCAGTGAAGTTTTCAATTGAAGAAAGCACTTTACCGCTTCTCTTTGGTATATCCAAATTACCAGCCTCCAGAGTAGTTCTTGTGCTTTGGGGACATTATTAAGTAAAATAAGCATAACTTGAACACAAGCACAGTGATATCGAAACAGTTGATCTGATAATCACGATGGTTACTAGGTAACCAACAGGTGGGTAGCATATACAGTGTGGACACTTTGGACAAAGGGACACTTCACGTTCCAAACTGGATGGAATGTAAGAGTGGGATTCTAGCACATTACTCAAAATAGCATGAACTTATTTCTGGAATTTTCCATTTAAGATTTTCAGACTGTTATTGACCTGTGGTAGCTGAAACAAAGAAAAGCAAAAACCAGATATAAGGAAGGACTACTGTTTTCTAGGTCAAAGAACAGGGCACAGAGTTTGCCAAATGCACCTACTCTTTGGGTGTAACACCATCCCAGAAGAGGGTGGTCATGTCATTTCTGAATTTGTCTAGTCTTTGACAATAGCAGAGACCCACAGTTGGGGGCCGAAAGGAAAACCAAGCTGAAACAAAAACAAGCAAACACAGTTGCTAAACGCTAAAATGGGTGTCCCTTATTAAAGTGCCACTCAATTCATTTAGACTCAGTCACATTTTGGACGATCTCATCTGTGCCAGGCAGAGGGTGGGTGCTGAGGGCACAGAAGTGACTCCATCCGTCCCTTACAGGACAACTTGGCATCTTCTCACCTGGTAAGACAGAGATGACAAAGGCCCTTGGAGGTAAGAATGCAGAGAAGTCTAGACAAAACAGACATGGAGTCGAATTCCACTGACTGGCTATGGAAGTTAACCAGCCAACCCTCGATATCCATATCTGCGAATGGAGATAATAATAAACACTTGGTGGAGATGCTGTGGGATTCACACCTATGTGGTGGCTAGGTCGGTTCTCATCTCCCCATGTCTGTGAACTGTTCCATACCCCAGTGAACACATGGCTGGCACCTGCCAGAGCCGTCCAACCCTGCTCCCCAGCAGACAGAGCATCCTCACCATGTAACTTAAAATCATTATTTCAACCAACAGCAGTTCCAAGAGTGCCTAGTGGATGTTCAGCATTAGCATCTGCACAGAGTTCTTGACAATCCTTATTTGATCACCTGAGTTTCTTAACAGTTATTCCTGCTAAAGTTCTCATAAAGCGGAAATGCTTGAACCAGGTGAAAGAAAATATTGTGACATGATTGCCACATACATTAGCCAAATGGATAGATGTTGTTTTCAAACGAGTCAGAGCTTTGGATAATAGGCAAAACAAGTGTATATTAATTCTTTTCTTGCCCCAATATGAGATCATGACTTTTACTTTCCACCACATTTTTCTTGTGCACATTTATGGAATTTTTCATTACCTTGCAAACCTGGTTCATCTTGCAGCTCCATGGGCCATCCATGTAGTGACTACCCAGGAGTGAGAAATGATAGATATTTGGTGACTCTGCAGAGTTCAAGATCCATTTAAAACTCTTGGAATTGGCTTATGAGGCTTCTTTACTGTGTCTGCATGATACTTAGTCCAGATGCAAGACTGATTGTGTTAGTACATATCTGTGTTAGTCAGCTTTCTGTTACTGTAACAAATATCTGAGATGATCAGCTTATAAAAAGAAAAGGTTAGCTGGATGCCCTGGTGCACACCTGTAATTCCAGTACTTAGGAGGCTGAGATAGGAGGATTACAGGTTCAGAAACTTAATGAGATGCTGTTTCAAAATAAAAAATAAAGAGCGCTAGAGGTGCAACTCACAGGTAGAATGCCCCTGGGTTCACTCAATCCCCAAGACCAAAAAGAAAGCGAGGGGCAAAGGTTTACTTTGGCTCACAGTTACGGAGGTTTTATCCCATGATCAGTTGGCTCTACTTCTTTTGAGCTTATGGCAAAGAAGCACATCATGGTGGGAGAGCATGGCAAAGCCACCCACCTCATGGCTGGGATGCGAAAGAGAGTGATGAGAAGGGAAGAGGGTCCAAATATCCCCTTTCAAGAGCATGTCCCCAGTGACTGGAAGACCTCCCACGAGGCTCCACCTCTTAACATTTCCACCATTTCCCAATAGCACTATGGGTTGGGGACCAAGCCTTTAATGCATAGATCATTGGGGGAACACTTATCCAAAGCAGAGAAGCAGGTGTCAGGACAGGATGAAACTAGGGAGAATATCTGTAAGTGTGGGGAAAGCCACACAAGCCCTGGGTGAGCCATGAGACCATGATATAAGTCTGGCCAGGAGTGAAGGAGAGATGGAGTTGAGGTTGGGTGGAAGTGTCCTGGACCACTCCGTAGTCTCAGGACATCTGGCAAAGCTATCAGGGAGACTCCACCCTCAAAGCAGAGCTGCCCATTAGAAGAGTCTCCCAAAAAAGGCCTGCCTCAGTATCCCTGCTTCTCAGTCCTGGCTGGGAGCAGCCTATGGAAGCATGGTCCCTGGCGGTAGTCAGGTGGCAGCAAGCACAGCGATGGATTTCTGAGCTAGCAACGGGTATTTAATCCTTTCAACAGACACCCTGAGCCTGGAGACTCTGAGCACCTGTGGTAAACTGCAGTCTCCCCTGGAGCAGAAGGAAGCCCCTGTCTGAAGGAAAGCAGAGCTTGGGGCAGCTCTTCCTGCTGAAAAGTAGGGAACCCCCAGTACCAGAGAGTTTATCAACCAGGGAGCACAGAGTCAGCCTCCTGAGCACTTTCAGACAAATCTGCTCATTACACCATAGATGTGTGGCCAAAATAACTGCATTATACAACTGATAAGGTGGCATTAAAAATAAGTGCAGGGTAAAGGTAATGGCTGCTCAAAAAAATGCAAAGAGAGCTTAGTTTTGGCAAGTGAGATTATAAGGCAAGGCTTCATAAAAGAGAGGGAATTTGTTCAGGGGTGGGCAAGTTTTGACCAACATAGTGTGGTAGCCAGAGCATTCCAAACCAAGATGTAAATTCCACCCAAGGTCACAGAGCACAGGAAGGAGTTGGGAAAGAGTATCAGACCAGAACACAGGTGGCCGTCAACACCTGAAATGCCCCACACTTATGTCAGAGTTAACCAAAATACCAGGAACCACTTCCTCTTAAGATTTCAAGACAGAATTCAGAAATGTCATTTTGATCAGTTAGATCAGATTCACACCCAGTGAGTGTATGCTGGTGTCTGCACTGTTACACAGTTTCGTCCTTTCTTCTTTAGAATCCAACAGATTTATTATTATTATTATTATTATTATCATCACCATCATCATCATCATCATCATCATCATTATTCTGGGCCTCATATTTTGCTACTTAGTTAGCATGGAAATCCCCACCATGAAATTATTTCTTCTTCATTATCATCCCAAATTTGCTATTTTCAGATAATTCAGGTGTCAGAACCCTGACTGTTTCTTGACATTTGGGGACAAGATACTTGGTTTGGAGATATCACAGGATAAGAAACTTCTGGTATAAAACATCAGTTTCTAAAACTGACAAAGTATGTCTACCCAAAGTACTTTTTGCACAAGGGTGAGGGAGCTGGGTGACCAGTGAGGAGACCTGGCGTCCTGCTTCCTCTCCCTGCTCCATGGCTCCGTTGCTACCTTTGTCATTTGAGGTGTGACGCAAGTATTTCCAAATGACCCCAAGATGTTTTTCTCTCCCCTATGCTGTTTGTCTTGAGGTAGTCTGAGTGTTAAAGATAAGCCAGGTTTGAAACCAAGTGTGACTAATCACCAGCCACTCGTGCAAGGAATCCTCCTCCCATATGCCAGGGCACATCCCTCCCTCTCATTCTCTGCTTGGTCACATCCTGGTCTCCCTCACCCCATCTACCTCCAAGAAAGTGCTTCCATTGAACAACGAATCCAGTGAGAGCCATGACTCCTCTCTCTGGGTTCACAGTGTGCCACTATGTGGTCAGGGTTGATACATAGCTGCTTCCTCTGCAGAACTGGACTCTCCCATTTCCAGCATGCACTCCTCTGCTCAACTAGCTCATACGGGGACTTTCTGGGTTCTGAATCATCCGTTTCCTTATCAATAAGAAAAGGAAGTTGGCAAATATGAAGCATGCCATCCCTCCCCATTTCCCTGTCCACAGCAGGCATCATTAATCGATTGTGCCCTTGAGATCCAACATGAACTTGAATCCTCCTCAACCCAGGCTCCAGGCAGCCACCACCAGCCAACTGTTACTGGCTTTTTTTTATTAAAAATGATTTGCAACCTGGGACTAAGCTTCCTGTCAGATCAGTCTATTACTGCATTAAAAGAATGTAATGGCAATATAGCATTATGAACAGTGTGATAGACCAGCTGATCCCGACCCATATCCATCTCTTTGTAGGTTAACATTAAATGAAGGCTAATCTAATATTTTAAAAAAAAGCACATGCCTTTATTTGAAGTTAAAATAGCTCTAAATTTAGTAATAGAAAATGATGCTCCTTGAGTAGGACAATAGCATTTCTTTGGTCATATACTTTGAACCTGTTCCCAAATGAGATATGCCCGGCTAGGGCACAGTGAGACCTGCAGTACAGGTCTCTATTCCAGTGGAGGAACACAGGTCCCTCATTTAAAAAAATCATTTTATTGCTCAGGTAACTGGTATCCAGTTATCTAAGTCCTTTTTCTTCCTCCCTGTTGTCATTTTGGCAAGATTTAAAGCAATCAGATAAAGACAAACAATGATGAATCTTTCCTTGGCGAAATGCATTAAGCAGGTCTAGTAGCCCACACACAGATAAGAAAGAAGAAGCAAACCCTAGGTGTCAGAAACCATGAAACCTAGCCAGGAGTGGTGGGGCATGCTTGTAATCCTAGTACTTGGGAGGCTGAGACTGGAGGACTGCAGGTTCGAGGACAACCTCAGCAAGTAGTGAGACTCTCATCAACCTAGTGAGATCCTGTTTCAAAATAAAAATAAAAAGTCACGCCAGGGCTGTAGCTCAGAGATAGAACGCCCCTGGGTTCAAACCCCAGTACCAAAAGAAACCATGACGCCTAATGATAGGAGCTGTAGGCTGAGGGTCTCAAAACCTTGGGAAGATAATGTGCCCTTTGTGTTTCTGGAATATCTTGGACTTTGCCAACTTACATGTTGTCTCACCCCATATGCCAGTAGGCTCTCCAAGGAAAGAGACCTTGCTTTACACATTTCTAAATCCTTAGAGTCTGGGATATCAACCATCCAATTGTTGAAAAATAGTTTTTGAGTGACTCTTCCCATTGCCCAAACATCCAAGAAGCAGACTTGAAAATGTGTGGGGGTTTTAGAAGGCAGCCTGCACTCTGTCTGAAAAAAAAAATACTCATCACGGTTAGCGAGTGAAAAGACCCTCAGAATCCTTTCTTTCTCAGGACTCTGTTCCTGGAAAAGTGAGCCAGAATATTGCTTCCAGGCTGACTACAGTTCCTATTAGGCTGATCCAATTTGCAGCCTCTCCAGCGGGCACTCAACGTCCAGGGGTGAGGAGGGGGGCTTCTTTGAAGAATCAGTATCAGATGCTGGGATCATCCCAACCTTAGGCCCTTGGGCAAAACACATCAACTTGAAATGGCAAAACCCCCAAGAAAGTTCATTAGAACATCTGGCACCTTATCAGGGATTTATCAAGCTTTCCCAAGTTGATCCAAGCTCGGTTTTAATGAAAATCGCCTGTCCATGAACGATCGATGCCAAGAATTTTTGCCTTTTCTTCTCCCCCTTCTCCTTCTGCTTCTCCTTCTTCTTCTCTCCCTCCCTCCCTGGCTCGAATCCCTACGAATGTTAATTCTGAAATAGTGAACAAGTCTCATACTTCCAGGCATGCTGTATTATTACTATTGTATTACTAGCAAACATTTGTGCGTAGGTAAACCACTCTATGCTAACATAAAGAAAGCGCTGTGGACACCCATCATCAAAGCTGGAAGTTGGGAATTACATGAGGTCAAATTACCCTTGACTTTTGCAACTGGGTCCTTGGCCAAGACAACATAACCTTTCAGTCTTAATTTGTATAAGTAAGAAAGATGTTTTCATATGTTTACTGATTTTTAAACTGGTACTTTTATACCAGTCACACATTTCAATTAACTAATTGTTATTCCTCTGTACTCGTGCCGTGAGATGACTTAACTCGAGAAGTTGTAATTACAAAATTCCAAAAAAAAATTATATTCACACAGAGTACTGCCCATCTATACAAATCAACAACCTTTGTTCATAGCTTTGGGAGAAAAAGAATGCCCTTTGAACAATCAAAATTCCACTACCATAATATTACCATACACTCATATATTTCTCTGCTCTGCCCTGACTCAGTTGGTATGTTTTGTTTTGTGATTCCTTCGTTTACATGAATAAATTAACGTCAATGACAGTCAATAAGACAAAGAAAAAGGGGGTACAGCTTGAGGATAGGAAGGGCCGATAGGATCTCAGGACCAGAAAATCTCAAAAGGTGTAAATATGGAAACTCAAGAGGCCCAGTGGTCTGGAAAACAACAGATACCAGAGCCTGGGAAGGTTAAGTTCAGGACCCAAACTAAAAGTTAAGGACCCAAAAAAGCCAATGGATGAGATTAAAGGGATGGGAAGGATGAAGAGCAGAGCACGGGGAACTTTTAGGGCAATAAAATCACTCTGTATCTGTATCTTCTATTCTATTGGTCTGTGTGTCATTTTTTTTGTGTGTGCCAATACCATGCATATTTTGTTAATATAGCTCTGTAGTATAATTTGAAATCAGGTATTGTGGTGCCTCCTGCATGGTTCTTGTTGCTTTTAATTGCTTTGACTATTATGGGTCTTTTATTCTTTCATATGAATTTTAGGACTGTTTTTTCTGGCTCTGGGAAGAATGACATTGGCGTTTTGGGTTTTTTTTTTTTTGCGGTACCGAGGATTGAACCCAGGGCCATTCTACCTCTGGGCTACACCCCCAGCCCTATTTTTTATCCTTTATTTTGAAACAGGGTCTCATTAAGTTGCGGAGGGCCTCACTAAGTAGCTGAGGCTGGCCGCGAACCCGGATTCTCCGGTCTCAGCCTCCCAAGT
>PVJS01006671.1:0-11105 GCA_004027185.1 Glis glis
AAGAAGAAAATCTGATGTCACCCAAAATTCATAACTAGTTTCCAATCCTCTGATACAGATGCATCATTATGAGGTTACACAGAACCCATTGTCAATCTATTAACATTACCCAAGAGCAGAGAGGGGCAGGGGGGAGCAAGAGCAGTTAATATACCTCTGAACTGCAAAATAAGGAAAATATTATCCTCACAGTAAAGTTGTAAAATTAAGCTATAATAGATCTAGATGCTGGGATGCAGCTCAGTGGTAGAGTGTGTGATTAGAATGCATGAGCCCTGGGTTCAATTCTAGCACCCCTACCCCAGAAAAAGAAGAAGACCTAATATATCTAGCTGTGCAAACCATCTGGAAGAGAGAGAGGGCTCTTAGGTCAGCAAGATCTAAATACTATCTAATTGAGTGCATTCATTAGACAACAGAAAGAATATACCTATGTGAGGATTTGGGAATGTAGTTCAGTGGTAGAGTGCTTGCCTAGCATACTCAAAACCCAAGATTTGATCACTTGCACTGACACACACACACACACACACACACACACACACACTCACACAATAGAGGGTTGATTAGGCAGGGAGGTGGAGGTAAGAATCTCTAAGACAGTGTTTGGCAGTGCATGCCCAAACTCTATTCCAGGGAAGAATTCCCTGCCAATAGGACTTTATGAGGGTATAAGCAACTGACAATTATATAGTTTACTTGACTAGAGAGGCAGCAGGTTTCAGAGTATGCAGGCATTAAATATTCAAAACTTATAATGAAATCACCTCTAATCGACCTACCTCCTTTACCAAATGCGGTCCCCAGGTGTATTGGCCAATATCCAGTTCCCCTCTGTTTGGTAATCCATAGTTGCACTTTGTCTCCTTAAACTTAGATAGAGAAATCTGATTTACTTTGGCCAATGAAATGTGAGTGGAATGGATAATGACACTTCTTGAAAGAAGATTTTTAAAGCCAATGAAAGATACTATCATGCTCCCTTCTTCTGGCTGTATCAGTTCCATGAAGTAGAGCTCTATCATCCTGGCTTCCTGAGTAAAGATAGTTTAGAGACAAACACCCATCACCCACTATGGACATGAAGTTTGAGAGATAAATGAGCCTTAATATTTAAAGAATCTGATATTATTTTAATTACCTTTACCAGCATAACCTAGCTTATTTGGACACAGGTAATCTTACGGTATAATTTGCTCCCCTTAAAATTTCTATACCAAGAAATAATGAACTGGTTAGGGTATATTGGAATTTAGTCAACAGCTCTTTCTCATTAAAATTAATAAGCTCTAGTAAGTATCTATTCATCTTCATCAGTGTCTTGGAGTTTTGCTAATATGAATTAGTATTCCTGAGTCTGATTGACTCCAGCATGTGACCAAGTTTGAGTGTTTGAGCCTCTAAAACAAACAGCCTGACCTTGGAACTTGATGTGTTCACCCAAGGTCATGATCCTTTTTTGGAGATTCTTTGAAGCCAAGTGGCTCTTTTTGATATATCTATCCCATGACCACACTAATTCATTAGATAAGTCAACATAGTCATTGATGCCTTAAACTTGAACAAATGACTGGGTAATATAGTCCATGTACATTAAAAGACAAACTTAGTGTCTAACTCTTTATTGTGCATCTACTATATATCAGAGATTTTTTATACATTTTCAAATCCACAGCTCTCATGACAGCCACACAAGATAAATTTAATCTATATTCAATTAACAGAGGAGAAACCTGTGGCTAGGTTAAGTAATTTGATTGTATAGCTAATGTCGAATCAGAATTTTAATCCATGTCCAGAGATAGTTATATACTATAAAGAATTTTAATTGCATGTTCACAATTCAGCTAAGCTTCCTATACACAATGATTTGGTAACACATCCCTATTTACCCTCTCTATATGGTATTTAATTTGATATCCTCTGTATACATAATATTTCCATTTTTCACATTATTCATTAGCAAAAGTGAACAATACCCAAAAATGAGACTAAATAAAATAATTCCTATGAAGCCAAAATGAGTCATATGCAATAATTTGCAAGAAACACACAAATAACTCTAAAGGATGATAATTGAATATGCAATATGACACAAATTTGCTTGACTTATTCCAAAATGTCTTGCCAGGACTGTGTGGTCATTGACCTAATCAACATTCATTTTTCGTAAATAGCGATCAATATGTATGCCTCTCAGAAGGCAGGTCTGTAATGTTTCAGCATTTAGACAGACATGGCACTACAGAAGAGGCAGGGTAGAAGCAATTGTGGACAAACATATCCATGTCACTTTGCCTCTGTGTTTTTCTGTGCCATCTGGCACTGCTAACCTTGATAAGGGTTTGTGAGAAACTAATAAAACAGCAGAACTGGAGACTATATGAAGGTCCTGGTAAAATAGTGGATACTCGTTAAATGGCAACATTTTTCCTGTTTCCCTTTGTGTTAGCCTGGATACATTAGGTTTGTTGTAAGAATATAGTGACCCTAAGTGTGGCATGGCGGCACATGCCTATAATTCCAGTATTTGGGAGGCTGAGACGGGAGGACTGCAGGTTTGATGCCAGCCTCAGGAACTTAGACCCTTAGAGAGACCCTGTTTCAAAAAAAAAAAAAGGCCTGGGAGTATAGCTCAGAGCTAGAATGCCCCTGATTGTAGGTCAGAAGGGCACTTCTCTACATAGACATTTAGGATTAGGCTAATGGACTCTGTATTTTGTAGGTATATCATCAAGTCCTCCATGATCTGGTGTCTGGAAAAGAAGACACAGAAGGGAAGATGCACTGACTTCTCTCTGCTCTGGCTTAGAATAGACACATATCACTTTTACCACAATCAATTAGTCAGAACTAGTCATGTAGCCCTGTCAAATAATTCTAGGACTAAGCAATGTGGAGTGGCAGATTAGCGTAGCATCCCTGTCTTTGCCATATCTTCTTCATTCTCTATTTAAGGTAGATATCAATAATAGGATTCAGTAGTACAAATATTATCTGATAGAATGCCCCCCCAGGAGACCTTTAGAAAGACTGAACAGCTCAGATTTTGAAGACCCTGATTGATTAGATCATTCCCTCCCCAGTCAGCTTTAACACAGAGAGGGTGGGCGTCAGCTAGGATTGGCCAAAACCAACACAACGTGTTTCATTTCTGTTCTATGAACAGACTGTCCAAAATCAGAAGCCTTTAAAGCTGGTCACCTCAGCCAAAGGATCCTGCTGATCCTGCTTTTTAAAAAGTCCTTCCCAGGACACAAGCCTAAGTCCTCAACTGCAAGGTGACATGAGTTGCTTTGTTAATTATTTACATGACTGTGTGAGTAACAAGATGAATTCTTTATATGGGAAATGGGTATAAAATCTGCCTGAAACAATAGTTTTCACTCCCAGAGACAGAAAAGAAGGTGGAAAGTCCTAAGATTGGTCAGTGTTCCATGAATATTCATTCTTGGAGATTATATATATATAATCTCTATATGTGTGTGTGTGCTACTAATGAGGCTCATTAGCATTGACTTAAAAAATCAGCTGCCCCAAGATAAGGGAGAGAAACATCTGTTGAACCATATAACCAGCCAACAGCTCACTCAATAGCTCAACAGTTACTTGGTACCTGCTATGTGCTAGTCCGTCAGTCAAAGAGTGGACATACAAAGAGAGTCAAGACCCCATTCTCCATAGGCTCATAGCAATGTAATGTGGCCCTTTCCTGCTAAGTTGAAGATGTCATGTAACTTATAAAACATCCTAGGCGGAGAATATAGATTCATCTTATTCTGACCTGAGAAGACCAAGGAAAATAGTAATAAGAAATCTACTCCCCCACCAAATGAGATAAAGTGTAATAGAGAAAATTGTACAGACACTTTGTTTTCAGAAGAAATACCTAGCTATCATCCTTGATTTCGTCTACCTAGTTGCTTAGGCAACCAAAAAAACTTAAGAGAAACATTGGGAAAATGTACTGAATGGTTAATCAATAGCAATTTAGTCTTTTCAGAGTCTGGGTTTGCCAGAGAGTTATCATTTGTTTACTTGGTTCTAAAATATATGGGCTCCGGTGGTAATTAAACTCAGCCAGTAATTCAAGATAAACCATAAGCTGAGTGCTTATAAAAATATTATTTAAAAATTCTTAGCACAGTGCCTGGCACAAATGCAATGCTTGATGAAATTTATCCACTGTGATTATAGTTGTACAAGTATTATCATTATTGCATTATAGTCCCAATAAGAAGAGAGTAACAGAGATTCTCTCTGTGTATATAGCTGACAGTCACCAGGTAGAAAAAGGGTTATGTGTACTTTTACTAGCACATTTCTATAATGATATAACATTTAGTTACTTCTGTATGACCTAATGATTTATATATATTCTGAAAGCTTTTTTTAGAAGGTCTATAAAATACAGGAAGATATTCCTCCAGAACACAGGTAGTTTGCACACTAGAAAGAACGTGAAGAAAAATACACAGATAACTTTAATGAGATTGGGCCAAAGAGTTAAGAAAAGCCAAGGACCCAGTTTGGAAAATAAAGAAAGGCTTCCTCAAGCCATTGAAAACTAGATAGGAGGATTTCAACCGATGGAGACATAGAGGAAGAACCAAATGAGGGAAGGAAGGGAGTGCATTCCACATGAACAAGCATGGAACCAAAAAGCACCAAATATTTTTCAGAAAGAAAATCTCATTCCACTGGAGAAAAGTGATTCATGGAAGGTGTTGCTGGAGGAGTGGAATTAGACTAAATCACAAATGAATGTGAATGACAAAATAATTATTTATAAAGCTATAGTTATTAAAAAACACTGTAGCAGGGATTTAGAAAGACTGTCTTTACTAAAGGAGTGACCTTGACTTAGGCCTGCATGTGCCCACGGGGTAGCTAAAAACAGGATGAAGACTGGCATCTCTGACTGTTTTCGTATCCATCTCCTTTATTACTTTAAATAGTGTGACCTGCTCAGCTCTGCAAGTAGGCATGGGGATCATTTAAGGAGTGTTCATCTAAAAAACTGGTAGTACAAGGCTCATTAGCCCTAAACTTACCTATCCCTTCCCCTTTAAGGCTAAGACAAAATTTGCAGGGATATCTATAGCTCCTGTTTCAAACCCTTGAAGTAGCATCTACAGGGCTCCAGTCATTGCCCTACACCTTTGAGGAACAGTGAAAGTTTGCAGGTACCTCACCATGATGTGACTGCCCCCCCCAAATAGAAGCAATCATCTCATGCGAACTTAATGTTTCCCTTTCTGGATCATAGGTCTGACAGATAAACATCCTAAGCAGCAAATTGAAACTGTACCCACAAGTACTAAGGACCTCTATGGAACCACCATGCAGAAACAGCACTGAGATAATGATCAACCAGACCACAGTTTCAACAAGACTGCTTAATAATGCATGCCTCTTGACCCCTGCCTCAATTCTTCTATTTAAGCCTAAAGCTCATGTCATTTCCCCAAAGACAGGGCTGAGATGTTAGCTCTCACTTTGCCTTCCCAATAATGGCCATATTGATTAAAGTTCCTTTACTGCTTTTCACCATTACCTCTTCTATTTGGTTTTTAGGGGTAACTGGCTTGACCTGCCTGGTTTGTTGGAACCTTCAGAGTCAGGCATCTCTTAGAACTCCAATAATAATACTGTATTTAATTTTTATTGGTGCATTATAATTATATATAAACAAACATGGGATGCATTCTGATATATTACTACATGCACATAAATTGATCAATTTCATTTCCCAGTACCCACTCCCCATTCAGTCCCCATTTACTGGTCTCCCATTTTCAAGAGGAGCCTTTTTTATTCCTTTATTTTATTTCCACCTGGGTGAAAAGATGGGATCCATGACTTTCTGAATGTGGCTCATTTTGCTCAGCATGATGCTTTTCAGCTTTAATTTGTGTGGTCTGTTTCCCTCACTTTTCTAATAGGAACTTCTAGTCTCGTCACTTACTTTCCGGGCTTCCAGATCACCAAAAGGAAACCCGAGCAGGCAGAAACAACCAAGCTAAGTCTTTTGAATTACAAAACAGGCTGCTGAAAGTCAAAGATAGGTCTTTCATCATGACAGCAGAATTTCTGAGAAAATGGAGAGGGTTAGGGAGGCCTCCTGGAGTAGCTAAGCACCCAGAGACTTTACTTGTAGAGTCCTGGGGACTGGGAAGAGCTTACACATGGGGTGCACATGGTGAAAAGATGCTCTTCAGATCCTCTGGAGTTGGGGAAGGCCTCAGTTGATGGATACTGCATGGGTGCTGTACCAACTGAACCTTGTTAGTCTTTCCTCTCTTTGCTGTTGGGTACAGATTTTCCAGACTATGGCTTGTCCAACAGGAGACTTGCTCCCTAAGCCCAGAGACTTGGGTGGATTCCTATTTGAGCTGCTCTGACAATGTGTGAGCAGCACCCCTCACATCCCAGAGTCAAGGACCCTGGCAAGACTTCTCACTCTACTTTCTCATCACCACCTAACTGACCTGGAAGCCAGAAAGTGGGCTGGAATCCCAAGGAGTGGTGACTGTTTCGAAGAGGCTGTCACATCAATTTATCTTAAAAGGACTAGATTCTTACAGGGAGTGAGAAGAGATGATTCAAAATTTCTGAGAAAGTTGGTGAACATAGTAAATATTGTATTTTTTCTGAGGTACACAAAGTCTATAGCTTTACACCTAAATACAGGTTTAATATTTTAAAATTGATTCAATAAGGTAAGTATCACCTAGGACAAAAAGGTAAGTTTCCTCTTTTCAAGAGTATGCAAGTAAGGTGCAGTGACTGACAGATGTAAAGATGAGACCTGATTCACCACGATTTCTCAAATGTTCAATAGTAATAGTAATAATAATAATAATAATAATAATAGTGCATGAGGCTCAAAAACAGTGAATAACTTCATCTAAAATAATAAACCCAACAGGCTGCAGAGAAAGCTCAACTCAGTTGTTCTGCCTCTTTTGTCCTATATCCCAAATCCATCCTACATGGTTTTATGTTTGAGACTTATAGAATAAAGACATTTCAAAGTTTATACTATAAAACTGCACTATGGTATTTTTACTAAAGAGAAAAATACCTGTCTTTGGTCTAAGCACTCATTACTTATGTATCCAAGGATAATGGTGATTCTTTATTCTTTTACATTTTAGGTATAGGCAACTTTATTTTTATACTATTTGCCCTTTGAGTAATATTAGTTACTTTTCTTAAATTACACACTATTTCTATTTAAAATGTGCTTTTTGCATACATGTAATCCCAGTACTTGGAAGGCTGAGAGAGAAGGATCACAAGTTTGAAGCCAGCCACAGCAACTTAAGCAAGGCACTCAGCAACTTAGTGAGACTCTGCTTCATTATAAAAAATAAAACAGTGCTGGAGGTGTAGCTCAGAGGTAGAATGCCCCTGGGTTCAATCCCCACTACCTCCCCTACACACATACAAAATGTTCCTCTTAAATATATCCCACTAAATATTTCTCCCTGCTTTTAGTGTAGGAAACGCAAAGCACCTTTTGGTGAAGAAGTGCAAACTTATTAAAATCATTAGTGTATACCTACCATACTTATTCTTTTTTATAAGAATAGTATTAAATGTATATGTCTAATTGGTGTCATTTTTCAACACTAGACTTAACAGCTTCCCTCCCAAACAGCTCACTTTTTTAACTTTTATTTTTCTCACTTCTCACTGGCATTACCATGTAGTCAGTTACTCCAGCTTGAATCCCTAAAAGCTTTTATGAAGCCTTCTTTCTTGTTGTAAATATTATAACCAGCCAACTCTTTTCAATTCTAACATTTGTCTCACATCTATCTCTTCTTCTTCCCTTTTTTCCACTACCATAACTGTAAGGAACAACACTAGTGGATTTTATCCAGGAGGTTTTGATATTTGGATATGAAGCAGAATAATGATATGGATTTGAAGAAATTTGTTACTATTAAAAAATAAAAATTTGGACAGAAATTAGTGTAGAAAAAAAATTAGAGAAAATCCAAGTTCATTCCATCATAGAAAAATTCTAACTGCCTCCTTCCCTGTTTGTAGGATTTTTTTTATTTGTGATGTATTTATTTATTTATTTATTTATTTATTTATTTATTTTGTATTTAAAATGCAATATGTATTTGAATAAGAAATCTGATGATTTTGAATGTTATTATTCTACTTAATTTCTTTTTTTATTGGTGCGTTGTAATCATACATCTTGATGGGTTTCAGGGTAGTAGAAGTATACATGCACACAATGGTCAATTAGCCCTCTATTTATTTATTTTTACTTTTATTGGTGCATTATAGTCTCACATCATAATATAGTTCATTCCTTCCCCATACAGGGTATTGAGATAGACATTGGTATTCTCACATATGTACATAATGTCAATGGAAGTAATTCTTCATTGATTCTCCCCCTACCCGCTTCCCCTAGACTACCTCCCTTGCTCCCCTGAAGTTTCTCCTCCATTATCTGAAGTCCTTCTGGTATCCCGATTACTCCCTAGCTTCCACACATTAGAGAAAACATATGACCCTTCACTTTCTGTAACTGGTTAATCTCACTTAGCATAATGTTCTTCAGATCTATCCATTTTCCTGCAAATGAGGAGAATGGAGAAGCAGGAGGAGTCTGGCTATCATGGAGGTCAGACGTTACCTACATGACATCCTTGGTCTTACATGGGTATGAATGTCATCTTTCAGTGGGTTGTGGCAGAAACCAAGGTTAGAAATAGTTGCCAAGCTCATTTTACGTCTAATTTCCTTTCCTTCTACTTTGCTTTACATGTTGCCAGATAATCATTTTTCTTAAAGAACAGTTCTCTAACAGTGTAACTCCTATGCTCAAAACCATTCCATGTTCCCTTCCCTCACATCAACTTATCAGGCTCTCCTGAGCAGAGCCCCATCTTATCACCCAAAGCCTAGCTCCTAATAATCCAGCAGTCAGCTTGTGCTTGCTATCTTCACCCTCTCATATTCCATGCCAGTATGATGCTTCCATTTGTATCATTTTTGTCTTTCTGGATTGATTTCCATGTATCTAAATGCAACCTGACCTATCCTTTAATGCCCACCTCAAAATCAACTTCTTACCTTCCTAACCATTCACATTTAAAGTATTTTTCAAGTATAACATTTTCTTTATTGTATTATAATTATCTTTGCCTGAAGAGAAGGATAAAGAAGATAAAATGTTAGAAGAGGCAGAAAAAGAAGAGGAGAATGAGGGAAGGAAAAGTTAGAAAGGGAAAAAGAGAAGGAAGAGGGAGATCCAAAGTAAAGATAGGAGAAAATAGAAAATACTTCCAAAAATGCCTGAGGGAATGCTGTAGAAAATGAGTATTAAAAAGAAAACATTAAGAGAAAATAGAAAACAAACCGACAAAAAGATAATCTTTAACAAACCTTGAAAAGTGGTTAACAAGAGCACAAATGCTTACGCCAGACAGACTGGGTTTAATTTCCAGCTCTGTGCTTTCCTAGATCTGTGGTACTGGGCAAGTTCTAAAGCCTTCAGTTCACTCATCTATAAAATGGAAATAGCAGTATCCATCTCACAGCATTGCCCTGAGGATTAATATTGAATCCATAAAGTACTGAACACATTATCTGGTGCACAGTTTTGAGCTGCATATATGGAAGGTGGTCATGGACAGTTGGTTGCAGGTATGATTTTACAACTTCCCACAAACCAGGAAGACTGCAGCTTGGATTCAGAAGAAAAGCTGAAAGGAAAGTCTTCTGAGTTCCACTGTTGTGAAGTGACCAAGTGCTGGCAGCTGGCAGGGCTGAGTGAACAATATCCTTAAGTGAGAAGCTCAGGAGAACAGAGTCCTGGTTTAATAACCTGCTGGCATCTGCTTCATCATAGCTCCTGATGACTCTCAGTGGAGATTAAGTTTTGGTCTTTGCAAATAGGCTATTGATGTCCTGACAAAAATAAACAGAATAGCAAGTACTGGTGTCAGCAAGATGAAATAAAAGGAATAGAGTCCTGAGCAAAAGAAGCACAGATTTGAAGATCTGAGTTAAATGTGCTTTGGAAAAAGCGAGGAGAATTGTCGGCAAAGGACAAGAAGCATGCTTACCTATGGGTACACGGAAACTCAATAGAACCAAATAGTGCCTAGCTCCCTTCTTTGGACATCTTCTATCCTCTAGAGTAATGCAAAACAGGGAAATAACATCTAACACAGCTCACCCAGCCCTTTCTTCTAAATGGTTGTGTGTGCATGTTTATCACCAAATTTAATTCCCACCGGATTCTAAGATGGTTTCTCTCACTGTCTTCCCATGATGTGAAATTGAGGCTATTCAAGTCATCTAAGAGTTAGTGGTAAGTCATCTAAGAGTTAGTGGTAGAGGTAGAGTGTGAAGCTGAGCAGGCCTGCTCTAGTCCTCTGCTCCAAGAAATAAAAAAAAAGCTAGGCATAGTGGCACATGCCTGTAATCTGAGAACTTGGGAGGCTGAGAAGGGAGGATCCCAGGTTCAAGGCCAGCCTCAGCAACTTAGCAAGACCTGTTTTAAAATAAAATAAGGTCTGGGGGTGTAGCTAAGAGGCAGAAAGCCCCTGGGTGCAATCCAAAGTACCACAACAAAAGAAAAAGAAAAGAAAAAAGTGTGGTTGTATTCCAGGTCATCTCAGTGTTTAAGGTATATAGTTACATCTTTTCTCCTTCTACTTTCTGCCTCTCAGCCAGGGACACCTATGCACACTAATGAGGAGACACGTCCTGACCAGGCTTCACCTTTGCATGTCTAGCTAACAAGTTCCTGCTGAGGCTATCCCTCTGAGTCATACCAACATATTACTAGGACTACAACTTGTTTTTCACTCTCGGTTTATTCAGAAAAAAGGCACCCAGCACCTTGGATGGTTTATGACTATAGATTTAAAGGTGGGGTTGGCTAATGATACAACCTGATAGAACAAGTGCTTTCATACCACAGGGCCAGAGCTAGGTGTACTAGTGCATGCCTGTAGTCCCAGCTACTCAGTAAACTGAGGCTGGAAGATCACTTGAGCCCGGGAGTTTGAGACTAGCCGGGGCAACATGGTCAGACTATTAAAAAAAAGCCTAAGCCGGGA
>PVJS01006671.1:11205-58994 GCA_004027185.1 Glis glis
TGTCTCTCTCTCTCCTTAGTGAGGCCCTCCGCAACCTCGTGAGACCCGGTTTCAAAATAAAGCATAAAAAATAGGACCGGGGGCGTAGCACGGAGGTAGAACGCCTCTGCGTTCAATCCCTGGTCCTGCAAAAAAAATAAAAATAAAAAAAAATAAAAAAAAGCCTATAAAATTATGGAGCCTTCCTTCTCTCATCCATACAATAAAGATAGTGGTAATTCCTCCTTCTCCATCTCCCTCTGTTGGTTTATTTAGTTCCTTCTCTTATTTCTTGAGATACAGAATAAAAATTTTAAAATAAATAAGTAAATAAGTAAAGCACCTTTTTTTTTTTTGCAGTACTGGGGATTGAACGCAGGGGCGTTCTACCTCTGCGCTACACCCCCGGCCTTATTTTTTATCCTTTATTTTGAAACCGGGTCTCACAAAGTTGCGGAGGGTATCACTAAGTAGAGAGAGAGAGAGAGAGAGACAGGGAAAGAGAGAGATAGAGAGAGCTGAGGCTGGCCGCGAACCAGGATCCTCCGGTCTCTGCCTCCCAAAGTACTGGGGTTACAAGCGTGTGCCACCACGCCCGGCTAGTAAAGCACATTTTAAGAAGATACAACACTGCAGTGTGTGTGTGTGTGTGTGTGTGCGCGCGCGCGCGCGCGTGTGCGCGCATGCACGCGTGCACGTGTTACTAGAGATTAAACTCAGTGGCATTCTACCTTCAAGCTACACCCCCAGTACTTTTTATTTTTTGTTTTGAAACAGGGTCTCACTAGGTTGCTGAGAGTCTCACTAGGTTGCTGAGGCTGATCTCGAACCTGTGATCCTCCAGTCTCAACCTCTCAAGTACTGGGATTACAGGTGTGTGTCACCATGCCTGGTTTCCTCATCACTGTTATAGAATATAAGAGATAGCCAGGAATGTTTGTTGATTGATTGGATGGATTAGTGAATGAATGATGATTAAAGCACTTTGAATGGCATGCAAAAGTAATTACCAGCCGGGCATGGTGGCGCACGCTTGTAATCCCTGTACTTGGGAGGCTGAGACCGGAGGATCTGGGTTCGCAGCCAGCCTCAGCTACTTAGTGAGGCCCTCCGCAACTTCGTGAGACCCAGTTTCAAAATAAAGGATAAAAAATAGGGCCGGGGGTGTAGCTCAGAGGTAGAGCACCCCTGGGTTCAATCCCCAGTACCGCAAAAAAAAAAAGTAATTACCAACTGTTGAAAGAGTAAGCAGAGAGAAATCAGAGCTAAGAGGCAAGAACTACTCTTAACATAAAACCAAAGTGTATGAAGATGAAGTGTTAAGAAGTGTTAAGACAATGCCAAAGTCAGGGGAGAGCAGGAGCCAGGAAGAGGTACCAACAGGATGGAGGTATAGTCTGGCCAGAGGAGGAAGAGAACTGCACAGCCATGTCTTGCTTGCTGTAATAACAGGGCTTTATTGTAGTTCCCCAGAGCAGCCAACTTTGAGAGGTATTCTCTGGACCATCTCTGATGGCCTGAGCAAGGGATAGTTCTTCTCAAGGTTTATCATGCCTCTCTCAAAGTTTTAAACATATTTCCAACTTACACTTACACTCAAGTTCTATGGTTTTTAAGAATTATAATTTTTTTTTTACTGTAACCCTCTCTGAAGCTTTCACATTGCCAATGTCAAACTGTTTCTTCACTTAATTCACTTTCTTGAGTGCTATGGCCAGATCCTTACATAAGCTCCTTTCCCTGGATCTTCTGACCTTATCTCTCATGACAGAAAAATTTGCTACTTTCTCTTTTTATTGTAGGGATGGTTGCTAAAGGAAATGATTCTGGTATTTTGTAGGCTTTCCAAAAGATATTTTAAGTAAACCTGAGGTTAAAAAAAACTATGCCCCAACAAAACTTATAAAATAAGGTGTTGATACAATTTTACTCACAAGAGATATAAACCTAAGACTCTTCAGGCTCGAATATATTATACTATAGCAGAGCGACTCCAATAGTTCTAGTATCAGTAAAAGGTTTACTTTTGTTTTTTCATCCCATGGATTCGATGTGCTAAGGAATTTTCTTGCTGAGCTAACTGCAGCTCATCAGTGATGATTTTCTTGATTCCTTCTTTTAAAAAAACTACAATCAAGTATATATGAAATAACCAAGATAAGCACCTAATCAGTCCAATTAACCCATTGTGAGCAGAATGGGTGATATAAGTCCAGCCCAAGTAAAGGAACCACCTTTTATATTTAGAATGCATAGGCTTTTCTAGAGCCAGAGTTATATGATTAAACTTTCTGAAATATTGAAGGCAGCATGATTTAGGACTCAGGTTTTATGATAAGCAAAGTTGAATCTAAACCATGTTTCTATCATTTTATGTCTATGGGACCCATTGCAAAATATTTAACCTCTCTAATACTAGTATCCCCAGACATATAATGTGAAAAATATTAGTCAGTAATTCACAAAAGTATAATGAAGAGAAAGTTATGGATGTAAAATGCTTAGTGCAGTGCTTAGCACATTTAGCAAATGTTAGTTTCAGTTTTTGTCATCCTCATCCTCATCACTGTCACCATCCAACATTATTATCATCATCATTATGTCATCTTCATCATTACTGGATTCAAGAAGTGTAGAAGGCTTGGGAACATTAGAATGAGAACTACTGGCTTAAATGGAGTGTCATGATTTTTCATGAAAATTCCTATATACAGTTCAACCATCAGAATGAAGGAATATATATATATGTATATACATATATATATATATTAAATTCCCAGAGGATACTAACTTCCTTAAAGCATGCTTACAGAATTATGTCATGATCCTAATGTTCCTCACAAAGGAGCCAGTTTTCCATTTTAAGATGCAACCATCATTGGGTATGGGACAGAAGTATACAGGAGAGAGTAACTGAGATAAAACAGGATGAGAAGACATGATTTCCAGTCACGTTCCCTTTCCTACCTGAAATGTCCATCAACCTGGGACATGGTGTAATGGTGGATTAATCACAGCAGATTCAGATATCACCCAGTGGGTTATTATTGAATCACTGGGGTTCTTCGCCTTTGGCAGAAGCTCAGACTCTATATATTTTACTATCTGCATAAAAGTAATTTGTCATTACAAAATAGTAAAATTAGTTTTACTAAGCAGAACAAAAGCCATGCTCAGCCCCTGCTTACCTAAATTTAAGTAATTGTGTGTTTTAGAAATTATGTTTGGCAACTTTCCCCCTATTCACCCATCAATTGCCCTTCCACCATCTCCCCATCTTCTCCAGCCAGCCCCTGCCTGAGTCATAGTAATGACTCTTATTTTGGGGGTGTTTTATGCATCACACATTGGTCAGGTCCTTGGATACCATGGCAGGCATAATATGCCGCCAAGGCATTTATCTTTTGATAAAACATGTGTGGGCATTGAAATCACTGAGATCTGGTTAAAAGCCCAGCTCTGCACTCACATAGGTAGGAGTTGCCCTGGGATGGAGATTACAGAGGCCCACAGGATATGGCGGGCCTTTCAAATTCAAATTGTAAATAATAATCTCTACTTTGCTGGTCCCTGATAATGTATTTAAAACAATAGCTAATACTTGATAGGCTCTTAATAAAAAGGAATTTTCAACAAAACGAAACAAAATAAGACCAATGACGTTTCATATCTCCTCATTTTATCAGGAATAAGCAGTCTGAAAAGACCAATTTCACTGCAGTGAGCATCTTGGACTAGGCAGAATTAATGAGAAAATTTTAAGAGCCTTATCAATAGCTTCATGTAGTTAGATCATGAGCGGATTCAGTTGATACACATGAGTTGCTTTAAAAGCAAACGGAATGTAGCAAGTACCATTGTTGTAGCATGGAGGAGAAAGAGGAGACTCCCATGCCTTCCATCTCCTTCTTAGAAATGCAAATAAAAAACAATAATATATTACCTCATTCCAGTAATAATGACATATATATGTATACATAAATACATATTTTTGTACATATGTATGCATGTTCTGGTTCTTCATAGGAAATGGGTTCACTGAAACTTTCTGGCTGAATGAATGAGAACACAGAGTTCAGGACATACCACCTCCTGAACCACAAGGTTCACTACCTCTCCATCCAGCCTCATGTTCTCTTAATTGTCTGAAAAGAAGCCTGCTTTGAAAGAGGTTCCGACATCAGTGACAAAGAATGACTGTCATAGTCTGAGATGTGTGTCGTCATATAGCTCAGGGTGAGTTCTGTAAATTTTCAGAGAGCAGAGAAGCTGAGTCAGAGTGGAGAGTTCTCAACCACTGCATTGGTGGTTTCATTTTGTGCCTGTTAGATGCACCAGATGTGTGTCCAAACATTAGAAGCCAGCGGCCATAGGAGCCCACCTTTTCTCATGTGTATATGTCATGGCAGGTGCTGTACTAGACATTTTATCCCCTGGTAGTGAAGGCAACATTCCCTGTTGGACTGATTGCTGTTTTTTCTAATATGAAAAATTTATCCAGATACTGTCTTACCATACCCAAAGTCACTCCAGGGGAAATTCCATATACATTAAAAATAACCTTTAGAGTTTATCTAATAGAATATGCTTTCTAAACCTTTTTTATTTGTATCTTATTTTGTTCTCACATGAATCAGAGTCCACTAGAAAAAAAGGAGGCCCCAGGAGAACTGCGAGGTGAGCTCTATATTCCATCTCCAGTGTCCAGAGCAGTTCCTAGACACAGTAAGGACCGAAAATTTGTGAATGAAGGAATGGCCTATTTACTTAACGTCAGGTAGAAAGTGAAATATTCTGGAGTCTGAAAATTATAGTGAAGAGATATTTGTTAAAAGGTAATAGAGAATGGTGGTGCATGCCTGTAATCCCAGTACTTGGGAGGCTGAGACAGGAGGATCTCAAGTGTGAGGCCAGCCTCGGCAACTTAGCAAAGCCCTCATCAACTTAGTGAGATCCTGTTACAGAATTGAAAAATACGGCTGAAGGTGTAGCCCAGAACTAGAATGTCCCTAGGTTAAATCCCTAGCACTAAAAAAAAAAAAAAATAATGAATATAGGTTGGAATTTTTCTCTTGCTATCTGACCAGTTCTCTGATCTTAGGTAAGAACTGAACCTCTGATTCTCACTCACCTCACTACTTAAACAAATACATAATGGCATTTAACTATATCATGTAGATTAAATAATAGATATGAAAAATGTTCAGCATGAGGTTTGCAAATAGAATATGTTCAATTAACATTAGTATCCCTTTTTTATTTTCCTTTAGGACAGATACAAATAAATTGCTATGAGAATTCACAGGAATTATTATATTCATTTTTTAAATTATATGAAACACGAGAATCTGAAGATATTAAGCAATTTGCCAGAAGTCATGCAGCTAAGAGCAGCGCTTGGACTGGTTCTGAGTGCTCCCATTTACGAAATTATCGCTGTTACAATTACGCCCCATGGCCTGTACAGTCCCAGAGTTGGGACTTGAAAACATCCTAAATCTGAGCATCTATCCCACTGTCCAATCTGGAAGGCAGCCCTTTTTCTAAGGGAGATAGGAACTAAGCAGTTAGAGATCTGGAAGGCCATTAGCGTCTCCTGGGAGACTATCGCTACCTCCAAAGGAGACCCCTGAGGAAACCTCAGAAATTTTAATCCAAGCAAAATAATAAGCTCGTTTGTCCTCTTCATGGCTCACATATTACTAATTAGAATTCTCATGACGTGAGTTCAGAAACCACAGAATTCATATACATATGTTTATTATTTTTGCATAATGAAATATGTCAACCTCTGTGGAAATTAACTAATCCTCCCTTATCAGCGACACTCAAATGCCATCACACCGCCACTGTTCAGGCTGGTCATGGATCGCGTTACCTTGACATGACAGCAGGCGGCCACGCAGGTTTCAAGGAAGGGGACATTAAAAAGTATCCACTGATTGAGCTGTGTGTCTTAACCATCTGGCAATCAAAATGCGTGCTACACCAGAGGACAGAACCAAGGCCTTCGGTGTAAGAAGATAAATGACTACAAAGCACACATGAAAAGACAATCATTTTCTGCATGGTGGCTTCCCACGGATTGTTTCCAAAGGTGGAGATACTTGGTGGGGTGGAAACTGGGATGCTCTCTGCCTACCCGTCAACTGAATGTGTCTTTTGGTACAAAAGCTAAAGAGAGATAACTAGTGGTAGTCAGCAATGTGTAGGATATGAAATATTTTGGTATATTTTCCATTTCCTGGGTATGAATAAAACTCTCAGGAAAGCTTACATCATGTTTCTATTTTAATTCACAATATTTAAGAGTGAGACCCTAAATCGGGCATGGTAGTGCATACCTGTATCCCAGCATGTGGGAAGCTGAGACAGAAAGATCAGATGTTCAAGTCCAGCCTCAGCAATTGTATGAGACCCTGTCTTCAAACTAAAAATTAAAATAAATAAAAAATTAAAAAGTGTAGCTCAGTGGTAGAATGCCCTGGGTTCAATCTCCAGTACCACAGAGGGAAAGAGAGAGAGAGAGAGAGACTAAGAGGCTATGCAATAGATACTCATTAATTCAGTCAATTTATCGCTGAGGGGCTGATAGGCCTGCCTGGGTTCCAGGCACAGAGCCTGAGCTCAGGGGAGGCAGCCCCATCCTAATGGAGCCCATCTTCCCAGACTCCACCACCAACACCTGCAAAAATACTACCACGTTCTAAAGCCCTATTAAGGAAATAGCACTCCATGTTATCAATAATATTTAGTCACCTAAATCATTTGCTAAAGGTACAAGTCCAAAACAAAATAAAAACAAAATGAAAAACTGGGTATAAAGAGGGGTTTTGGCTGAAACACCAAAGTAATAATCTCTTGTGCCAAAAAAAGTCCTCCGTTAAAAAATGATATCCATGAAGTGCTGAGGTAGCCATTACCTAAAAATTATAATGCTTGGCATTCTGAGAGCACTCTAGAATTTTCAAAACACATGATTTACCATGTATTATTTTTCTTTCTTAACATCCACCAGTCAGGTACTACATTCTTTACCTTACAGTTATGAAACTCCAGCTATTACAAACAAAATACTTTTTACATGGAAATAGAAAAAGGAAATGGGGAAGCTGGGGTTGGATACAGTTACATTATACCCTGGTACAATGCTTTTTCCAATATTCCACAGAATAAATTGCCTAAGGTCATAAGGCACATGGGATTCAAGCTCACCTGGAACCTACATTTGTAATGTTGAGTCCCAGACATGGATTCTTATTATTTCATTCTTAGTAATTTGTTTAAATATAACAAATTATATTCATTATAATTAAATAATTCATATAATTAAACTTAATGATGTTCTTTTTCAAGAATTTTAATATCTTCCTCCAGATATAGTTAAGTGGTTAAGAGCTTGAAGTAAGGAATCTCAATTTTGAGGCTGAATCCTAGCTCTTGGACAGCAGCTAAATAATTTGCTTAAATTATTTGAACCTCAGCTTCCTCATCTGTAAAATGGCACAGTACTATCTATCTCACCAGGACTGTTGGAAGGATTAAATATTAACTGCCTAAAATAATCCCTGATAATAGCAGATTTCAGATTGAATAGACATTTAATCAGCAATAAGGTAATAACAATTTTGTAGCTCAAAATGGCACAGGGACTCTGAAAGAGAAAACCCAAGTCTATGACCTTTATTCTGGAGGTGCTAAAACAGAAAACTTGTGCTACATATCACAAGTGGGAGGCTCTGTGCAATCTCCACACTCAAAACAACACAGCCTCCAAAACTGCTATACTAAACTAAAAGATACTTGCCACCTTAATGGATATCTTGGAGGAAAATGCTTTACTAGCTCAAATATAAAGCCAAGATTAACAGTTTTACTTTACAAGTGCCGTAGCTTGGCACTAAATATAAACATTTGCCAGGTTAGCAAATCAAAGCAGATACTTCTGTTTTCCTCAATATTCTCACTTTCTGTCTCTCCCTGTTTCTGTCTGTCTGTCTGTGTGTCTTTCTCTGTGTGTGTGTCTCTTTCATGCACCCATATGCATCTGCATGCGTGCACGCACACACACACACACACACACACACACACACACACACACACAACTTGTTTTTAAACTGCCTGCCTATTTGGAAGAGGGGGTGAGTCAGGCTACTTTAGCCTAAATCCATTCTCTGCCCCTCGGGAGCTCTGTGATTATGGGAAAGTTTATTCTGTCACTCAATCACTTGTTGGTTTATTCACTGAAAATAACTACTGATAATCTATATGCCAAATATTGCCACATTTTTTTCTGTGGCTACAGAGTTAAATAAGCAAAGTTCCTACCCTCAGGGAGAATATGTTTTAGAGAGGAAAGATACAATCCACTGATGAAAATACGCAAAATAGAATCAGATTCTTTTTTTAATATGTTTTATTGGTGCATTGTAGTCTTACATCAGAAATTCAGTCAATATGGTCTTGGGATAAGTGATTTGGAAATGGACCATTAAATATAGTGGTTATAAAAAGGTTTGAGGAAGAAGGTTCTGCTCTTAGCACTCAGTTTCTTTCTGATTCAATAGCTGGAAAGGGTAACTGAAGGTTCTTACCCAGGCATAGGATGGCTTCCATTCACACACAGATGAAGTCTCAGCCAAAGCTATGTGGTGGCAAGAAAAATACAAACAAAGAAAGGACTTTGGCTAAATTAAGGAAAAAAGGAAGTTGTAGGTAGAAAATTAAATAGCTTGAAGAGAGGCTCAAACATGGGCAAAAAATAGCAAAGCCCCTGGGGTCTTGATAGCAGAACTACTGGACATCTTACAGAGCATTTTCCCCATCCCTCTCCAGTCTGGCCAGGGAGTGAGATTTAGAGGTGGTCCCCTGACCTCTCTCGGCCTCAGACAGGTTAGGGCACCTGCATTTACAGCTATGGGGCATTGAGAAAGTGTCCCTGTCCATTTGATTTGGGGAAAAGTAAACAGAAGCCATTTGAAGGTATCAATTCTCTCATACTTTAGTAAGATTCAAGGTCCAGGGTACATTGGAATGGGAAAGCCAGACACACACACACACACACACACACACACACACACACACACACATAAACACATGCATGCACACAAATAATAATAATGTTGAGAAGACTTATACTAACCACATTTCCAGGTAGACCAACACTTACCTAACAGCCTTACAGCTCTTCAGAGGTCCAGATAATATATTAAGTAGCAATTCACAAATACATTCAAGAAGATACTATGGAATCCTCATTTATACAGAGATGTTGATTATCTGTTTTTTGGCTTATCTGACTTGAGACAATGTGGTTTCTAGCCAGTGCATGTGCTCTTCTTCCCAAGAACCCAGTTCCCTTCATTGTTTGACCCACAGTAGGTCTCAGACAGAAGCTAGTAATAGTAGGATGTGGATATTTCCTACCACTTAATTACTCTAATATGGGTCTCCAAACATAAAATTCCTATTTTGAAATTTTTAATTATAAAAAATTCAAATATATACAAAAACACTTATTTCTTAGATAGAATTTTTTTTCATAAGAAATGGTGGGATGTCTGGGACTAGGGGAGGTAGTGGAGGAAATTGGACATGAACTTGTAATAGTTGGAACCAAGTAATAGGAATAAAGAACTTAATCATTATATGATTTTTTTCTCCTCTTTGTTTTTGTATGTACCTTGCTTTAATTCCCCACCTATAGAATCAGAATAAAACTTCTTTGCTTAAGGCATTGGGATTCTGTTAGAAACAGTCAAGTATATGTATGTTTTTATAAACTTTCCAATGCAGCATAAATGTAAAAAGATTTTATTATCTATAATGATAAAAATTGGATCATGTCATCTAAATAACATTTTAGTATCAAAATTGTCTTCAATGAGTCAGGCGTGGAGGCGGATGCTTGTAATCCCAGTACTTGGGAGGCTGAGACCAGAGGATCCAGGTTCGCGGCCAGCCTCAGCTACTTAGTGAGGACCTCTACAACTTAGTGAGACCCTGTTTCAAAATAAAGAATAAAAAATCGGGCTGGGGGTGTAGCCTGGAGGTGGAATGCCCCTGGGTTCAATCCCTAGTACTGCCAAAAAAAAAATTGTCTTCAATGTTATAATTACCTGATTAATCCATCAAAAAAGTAATTTGTTAAGGGGGAAATAAATGACACGGTAGAAAGACCAGTAGAATAAGGGTATAAACTTCTTTTTAAGCTTCAAAAATATTTATGCCTATGAGACTTTTGATTTCAGAACCTGCTTTTGTCCCCAACCCATACTTTGAACTCTGGGGAGTCAACCTCACCTTACAGCTTCATCTGCAGATTGAAGGCATTGAATATTCCAGTAAGATCATTTTCTTAAAAGTATCTGAACATTTCCAGAAGTGTTTACTGATTTATTATGAGAATCTACAAACTACCCAGCCCTTTCTTTTTTTATTTTTTTGGGGGTACCGGGGATTGAACCCAGGGGCGTTCAACCTCTGTGCTACACCCCCGGCCCTATTTTTTATACTTTATTTTGAAACCGGGTCTCACGAAGTTGCGGAGGGACTCACTAAGTAAAGAGAGGGAGAGAGAGACAGAGAGAGACAGAGAGAGACAGAGAGAGAGCTGAGGCTGACTGCGAACCCGGATCCTCCGGTCTCCGCCTCCCAAAGTACTGGGATTACAAGTGTGCGCCACCACGCCCGGCCCCTACCCAGCCCTTTAAGATCTTCCTCTTAAAAATGGAGAACACAGAAGTAGGTAAATATGTAAAGGGGGAGAGGAAGATAAAAACCATAATAGGAAACTGGGCAGTAAAGTAAGTCTATCATCACTCATGTCTCTGGAGAAAATGGTTTGTGGAAGGGAAGGTCAGGGATAAGTGCCTAATTGGAATGGTTAGGAAGGCAAGAGTCATAGGGCAGACAAAAACTGACCATGTTTAGTGGAACAGAAGAGATTCTCCTGTAATATATTCTAAAAATCTCCCTGGGAGTGGTAGTACTAATAATGATTTAAAGGATAGTGCTAAAAGGTAGTGGTATAGAGCAGAGAGGGAATTTGCTGGAAAAGTCAGGGCAGGATGGAATATGATTTCCTCTGGGAGAGACTTTTTGGAGTGGTCTCTTTTGGTAGATAGAGAAACTGCTCAAAGATAAGAAAAATGCTCTACTCATCTCTGACTGCCCAATAACATTTTATAGGGTTGTCTTACAGGTTGAGCTAATAGGTATAAAGAACCTCGCAGGGAGGTTAGCAGAGAAGACACATAATAAATGCCCCTGAGTTTCACTTTGGGAGAAGGTTGGTGGTAACCAATGAGTGAAGACTTTTCAAACCAGATGATTTTAAAGTCAAGTTGTTTCAAGGCAACCTGCTAACCAGGACCCCTAGGTGCTCAAACGGGAGGGCAGTCTGCCCCTGGGATCCTTAGGACTGAGTCCCTTGGTTTTCCTCAGAGTGCCAAAGACATTTTCATAGGAATAGATGAGATGAGACCTTTGTGGCCGTCTCACCCGCATCCCCAACCAAGCAATCTGTCTCTGCCATGTATTCTGGCTCCAGAGCTAGACTTCCTGGTATGCTGCATGATAGATGGTCCTTTAAAAAAGTCTTATTCAGCAGCTTTAACAGTGTATATGTCAGAACTGAAATGAAAACCCAGGCATACTAAAAAGGTAAACCTCAGTGAAGAAACTGAAACACCATCCTGTAAGCATAACTACCACTTCTTAACATCATAACTTAGGTTTCTAAAGTGCCTTATAGTCTGTAACTCTTCAGTGCATAGTACTCATTAGCTTCACAAACTCACTGTAAGCAGGTCACTATGTATTTACCCTACAATGTACTCTGATGAATCTGAGTGTGATTTTGAAAATCTGTATATAACTCCAATATGCTTGTAGACCTTCTACCAAACATAGCATTAATGTTATCATTAAACCAGATGTGGTGGCATATGCCTATAATTCCAGTAGTTGAGAGACTGAGACAGGAGGATTGCAGGTTTGAGACAAGACTTTGGTAACTTAATGAGACTCTATTTCAAAATAAAAAATAAAATGGGGTCTGGAGATATAGTTCAGTGGTAGGATGCCTCTGGGTTCAATCCCCAGCACCACACACACACACACACACACACACACACACACACACAAATATATATTGTCATTAAAAACAGTAACAAAAATACGTGCTACCATTTGCTAACACTTACTACAGACCAGACTCTATTCTAGGTCCTTTTCAGGTGTTTTCCCATCTAGTAATCTTATGAAATAATATAATTATGATAGTTTTATACTTAAGAAATCTGAAGCTCAGAGATACAAGGTTAGAGCCCATTTAAAACTCAAGTTGGTTTGCCAGCAAAGCCCTTGTCTCCCACCACACTGGTCCTCTGCAAAAAAGGTAGGGAGTTTCAGCTCCTTCAATAACAACTTCCATCAGGTGCAGTTATATGAATTTCCAATCCCAAATCCTACCTGAGTACTAAGTGTTTGGCTTATTAGAACTCATTCACAGTATTATTAATTCTCAATTATTAATGAAATCCCTTTTATTATCAAACACTGTTATGAGTAGATATTTTAGTTCAGCTTCTGAGATCTCATCACTTATTTATCAAAGATACAATTTAAGCCCTACTTCAAAGATAAAACCTGCAATCCTGCTGACCTAATTGCCAACATTCTTTTTCATCTTCAGAGGTTTTTTTTCCTTAAAATCTAAAGTTGATTACTAAGTAAGAACTTGTGTAGTATTTTTTCTAGGAATTTAAACTAACCTTTTATAAAAGCTTTTTTTTAACACTGAAATCTTCACGGAGCACTACTTCTTGTTAGAAATATATTCAATGACCAAAAGGATTATATACAGATAATAGAACCTGATGTCTTGAGCGTTACCTGATGAAAAATAATCAAAGTGTTGACTCCAGGTTTTTTTTATGGTACCAGGGATTGAATCCAGGGGCATTCTACCTCTGAGCTTCACCCCCAGCCCTATTTTTTATTCTTTATATTGAAACAGGGTCTCACTAAGTTGCCAAGGGCCTCACTAAGTAGCTGAGGCTGGCTGCAAACCTGAGATCCTCCTGTCTCAGCCTCCCAAGTACTGGGATTACAAGTGTGTGCCACCACGCCTGGCTGACTCCAGGTTTTAGCAGTCACATCTATGGATTTGATTATTTGATTATTATTAACTGAGTGAATCATCTATTTGCAAATGAATTCAAATCCAGTCACTCTCCCAAAACATGTATGTATACAAATTTATATAACATAAACATTTATTCTTATTTCTATGTAATATTATAGGCAGTGTACTTTCCATTTAGTCTTTATATTCTTTTATGAAAATTTTGTTCAAATTGCCAATAGGTAAGAGCACTAAACTTGGATTTGAGATAACTGGGATTACAGGTGTGCGCCACCATGTCTAGTTTGTTATTACCATTATTTAACAGTAGCAAATAGTACAAAGAAATGTGAGTTATACTTAGACACATTAGAATACAGCTTGTAAGTGGGTTGTTAAGAAGATTTAGGGAAAAAGAAGAACTGGGGGTATTTTTTACAGATTGGAATGTAAGTAGAGAACAGTAGAATATACTTGACAGTTTAATCTCATATACTTCAGTTTAACTTTCTTCAGAAAGATTGTTAAAGGTTATGGTAGGCAGAATAATGCCCCCTCAAAGATGCAGATTTTATTTATTTTTATACTTTTATTGGTGCATTGTAATTATACATTGTAGTGAGACTCAAAGTGATACAAAGTGCATGCCCATACCACTTGGTATATTTCCTTTTGCATTTTAATCCCTAGAACCTGTGAGCATGTTACCTTCCATGGCAGATGTGACTCTTAAGCTTCGATTGAATTAAAGGCACTTGAAGTGGGCAGCTTCCCCTGGGTTCTCCGTTATCACAGGGTCCTCAAGAGTTAGAAGAAGGTATGTGAATACAGAAGCAGAGTCAGAGAGACATTTAAAGATGATATGCTCTGGCTTTGAAGATGCAAGAAGGGACTATAAACCAAGGAATGTTCTATGAGCTTCTCCTAGAAGCTGGGAAAGGTGAGGAAATGCATTCTCCCCTAGAGACTTCAGACACCTTGGTTTTAGTCCAGAGAGTCACAAAAATTTAAAGAAGCTGTCCTCCAGGCATTTCCAGAGTACTCTGTATTTATTCCTATTTTAGCATTTGCATTGTAATTGCTGGTTTATGAACCTTCTATTTAATTTTTATGTTTGTGTTCCTGGAGATTGAACTCAGGGCCAATCAACCTCAGAGCTACACCCTCAGCTCTATTTTAGTTTTTATTTTGAAACAGGGTTTTGCTAAGTTGCTGAGGATCTCACTAAGTTGCTGAGGCTGGTCACAAACCTGTGATCTTCCTGTCTCTGCCTCTCAAGTACTGGGATTACAGGTGTGCACCACCATGCCTGGCTTAGTTAATGAATCTTTAGACTATTTCCCTCATTAGACATGAACTCCTTAAGGGCAGTAACTGTATCTAAGTTACTTCTACCTTAGTCAGTGCAGTCCCTGACACATAACAGGCTGAAGGAATACTCAAACCTGGTGCCCTCTAATTAATCCCCAGCGAGAGACACATCTGCCAAGCAGAACAAAAATTCCATTGACAAATCAGCTCATCTTTCTAGTAGAAATATCTATTTGGAAAGTCAAACTACATTTAAAAAATTACAGAATGAACAAAGAGTAAGAACAAGAGAAGTTGGATGATCTTAGTCACTAATATCTTTACACCATGGTTGTCCCTTGATTGTCCTCTCTAAGGATGGATTGGCTGAGGGAACAGAATAATTGTTGGTGTCTGCTCCCTTATCTCCTCTGGGCAGTAAATTCTGCTTCTTTTTCTCCCCTTTCATTCATATACCAGATGCATCCCCTTCATTCACCTTATACTACCAAGCCTTCTTTTATGAGTTTCATGTTGTTGCTGTAAGAAGTCACCTTAAAACAACACAAATTTATTATCTTACAGTCGGTACACATAACAAAGAATTTAAAGCTGAAAATGGAATAATTCAAGATAACATATGAAAACTACATATTAAAAATGAGAAGCCAGGTACAGGGGCACACGTCTTTAATCCCAGTACTTGGGAGGCTGAGGGAAGAGAATCACGGGTCCAAGGCCAGCCTCAGCAATTTAGTGAGGCCCTCTGCAACTTAGTGAGAATTGTTTCAAAATAAAATAGGGCAGTGGGTGTAGCTCAGAGGTAGAACGCCCCTGGGTTCAATCCCCAGTATGTAGGTATAAATAAACAAATGAATAAATAAATAAACAGTGCATGAATTGAACAACAGACTTCATTCACATCTGAAAATGGAATTGGTGAATTGAAATTATGCAGAACACAAAATAGAAAGAAAATGTGATGGAATATATGAAAATGACTGTGATACTGAGAGTAGAATGAGAAGCCCGATTTACAGCTATTCAGAAGACAATAGAGAATGCGGAAGATATACTACTGAAAGATTTCAGAGATGGAAGATTAAGAAAAGATATAGAATCACACCAAAAATGAATGTGAAAAAGCATATCATATTCTCAAACACATAAAGAAAAATAGATTCACTCCTAGATACCTTTTAGTAAAACTGCAAACTGCCCAAAGTAAAAATAAAGCCTTGAAAACAAACAATTTAATTGTAGTTCACCTATTCTTATTGTGCTTATTAGACACTAATTAGAATCAATAAATTATAATAAAGTAAAATTACCATTCTGGAATTCCAAGGAAGTGTCAAAATTAGAAAGGAAAATCTAACATTTGATGGGTAAGTACTATGCACAGGGTACTAAGTTAGACTTCAAATATTTTTAAACTTGTGCTATCTAACTTAATATCCAAGAATTCTTAAGATCACATTAACCACAATTTATAAAAGTGAAAGTGAGTTCAGAAGCAACATCTTGCACAATCATGCTATAGATAAATGAGAACACTGGACATGGTGGTGCATACCTGCAATCTTTTTTTTTTTACTGGTGCATCGTAATCATACATCTTGATAGATTTCAGGGTGGTAGAAGTATACATACACACATCACTCATTTAGCCCTCACCCATTCCCACCCCATCCCCTCCCCCTTCCCTCCTTCTCATGCTCAGCACAGTGATTGACTTTGATAAGTTTGTGTATGTACATCATGTCCATTGGGGTGTTTCCCTCTCCCCCCTCCCATCTCCTTTAGTTGGATCACCTTTTTTACTCATCTAAGGCTTCTCCTTCTTTATCTGGAGTCCCTCCTATGTCTCATCTCCTCCCTAGCTTCCATGTATTAGGGAGAACATTCGACTTTTCACTTTTTGTGACTGACTAATCTCACTTAGCATAAAGCTCTCCAATTCCATCCATTTCCCTGCAGATTACATAATTTTGTTCTTCTTTATGGCTGAGTAGAATTCCACTGTGTACATATCCCATAGTTTTGTAATCCATTCATCTGTTGATGGACATCTTGGTTGGTTCCATATTTGGCAATTGTGAATTGTGCAGCTATAAACTTAGATACACATGCATTAGTCTGGTAATTTGGTTTTCATTGTTTTGGATAGATACCCAGAAGTGGTATTGCTGGGTCATATGGTAGGTTCATGCATGCCTGTAATCTTAGTACATGGGAGACTGAGACAGGAGGGTCACAGGTTTGAGGCCAGCCTCAGCAACTTAGTGAGATCCTCAACAACCTAGTGAGACCCTGCTTCAAAAAATAAAATTAGGCTGGGGGCATACCACAGAGGCAGAATGCCCCTTGGTTAAATTCCCAGTTATCACAAAAAATAAAAATAAAAATAAATAAGTAAATAAAAGAGCCAGAAATTCCTAAGAAATTTTCTCCCAATTATGCTAAATAGATACAAGAACCAAAGAGTTGTGCTACTAACTTGCTTGTGTGACTTTAAGAAAGTTATATAGCCTGAGACTGTCTACTCATTTTTAATGAGAATACAATAATACTAACCTCATACAATTGTTGTGAGGAATAAATTCCAAAGGTAATGTACAACTTGGCACACATTGAGTACTTTTTAAATGCCAGCTATTCATGGTATTAGCAATTCTGATATTTTTCACTCACTCATTGGAAAATAATATCATGTGTTATGATAAAAAATATCATCTTTTATTCCCTATAGCCCTACAAAATAGAAATTTTATTAATATTGAATGAATTATTAAATGACAATAGTTAATGTTCATAGTATTGACCATGAAACAACAAAAAGTCTGGATTTTGTTTAATATTCTCTAAGAATGGGACAGCTAAGTAATCCATTTAATAATCCCATTCAAAGGGGCAATTTGCAACACTGTAAAAGACAATTCCTCACATGGAACATCTCCTTCACTCTTGTTTGGAATCTGATGACTAAGGAAATGCTAACCATACTCCAGAAGGAGAAAATACATCTATTTCTCAGAAGGGATCTTCTACATAAGAAAAAAAGTAGATAATACTAATCAATCAAGTGGGTTTGATGGGGCATGCTAGGGGAACAATAAAGAGTTGAGAGCATTATAGTCCCCTGCTTAGGGTTTCTTGATATCAAGTGTCGAAATATTTTTTTCAAAATTTAAATTTATCTTTTGTAAAGAAATACAAATGGCCAATAAATATATGAAAAAATGATTAACATAATTAGCAGTCAGAGAGATGCAAATCAAAACCACCCTGATATTTCACCTAATCCCAATTATAATGGCAATCATTAAAAATATAAACATAGTAAGTGCTGGTAAGGATGTGGAGAAGTATGAACCCTGATACACTGTTGGTGGGAGTGCAAATTAGCGCAATCACTTTGGAAAACAGTGTGGAGGGTCCTCAGAAGAATGGGAATGAACCTACCGTATGACCTACCTATACCACTACTGGGTATCTACCCAAAAGAATATAAACCAAACTACCATAGTAATACTAGCATATCTATGTTTATAGCTGCACAATTCATAATTGCCAAACTATGGAAGCAGCTGAGATGTCCATCAACAGATGAATGGATTACAAAATTATGGGATATATACACAATGGAAATCTATTCAGTCAGCCTTAAAGAACAAAATAATGTCATTTACAGGGAAATTGATGGAACTGGAAAACATTATGCTAAGTGAGATTAGTCAGTCACAAAAAGTGAAAGGGTAGATGTTCTGTCTCATATGCGGAAGCTAGGGAAAAACTGGGACACAAGAGGGACTCCAGACAAAGGAGGAGAAACCTTAGTGGAGTGAAGGAGGGGATCTAACTGAGGGAGATGAGAGGGGGAGGAAGACTTGAAGAGGGAAACACCTCAATGGACATGATGTACATACACAAACTTATCAAAGTCAATCACTGTATTGAGCACAGGAAGGTGGGGAGGGAGAGGGAGTGGGGTGGGAACTGGGGGAGGGCTCAGCGAGTGCTGTCTGCATGTATGCCTCTATCACCCTGAACTTCATCAAGATGTATGATAACAACACACAAATAGAAAAAAATATCTTTTGTAATCTTTTGTGTGTGTGGGGGGGTACTGGGGATTGAATCCAGAGACATGTTATTCCCAACCTAACCTTTAGCCCAATTTTATTCTTCACTTTTTTAAATTTGTTTTTATTTTATTGGTTTTTTATTTTGAAACAAGGTTTTACTAGTTTGCTGAGAGTCTTACTAAGTTACCCAGGCTAGCTTTCAACCTGCAATCCTCCTGTCTCAGCCTCCCAAGTACTGAGATTACAGGTATGTGCCACCATGCCTGGCTCTTTTTTTAATTTTTGAAATAGGATCTCACTAAATTGCTAAGGGTCTCACTAAGTTGCTGAGGCTGGCCTCAAACTTGCGATCCTCCTGTCTTAGCCTCCCAAGTACTGGGATTACAAGCATGCACCACCATACCTTGTGTCATATTTTATTTTTAAATAAGAATTCCCCTTTCCCTTCAATTTAATGTAGGAATAACTGAATAAAATTAAAAAATATATTAATAATAAAAATGAAAATAGTCTTAGGAAACTCTGTTTACCCTTAATTTAATCCAAATGGTATCTTTTCTTTGGACCCCATATTGAATGAATCCCTACTTCATAAACTATTGAAAATTAATGGTAACATTCATAATTCAGATTATATCAGAGTTTCTATCCATTTTACATCTTCTACAGTATCTAAAATCAGTTTCAAATAAATCTTGAGTGATTTAATAGCTTATATTGAGAACTACTAAAGTGCTGGAGAGTGTGCTAATCACTGACAACTGTAGGGCTAAAATAGCCCACTCCTTATTTGAATGCCAACATCAACAGCCATCTTGAATGCTAAGGTGACCATGGAGGAGTCCCCTGGTGCCTCCTGAGTGCCAGATAGTGTCAGATGACTGTGCTGGTCCTTCAGATACTCTTCCTCAGTGTTTCCTAAACTTGCCTGGTGATAAAAGTCATCTGTGATATGTTAAAATGCAGGTTCTCGGGCCCCTCCCTGGAGATTCTGATACAGTAGCCCTGAATGGGCTGGAATACAGATTTTTAAGAAAGATCCTGCATGGTTCTTATGATTAGGGAACATTTAGTACAAATTATTTCTATCCTCACAACAATCCATTGGGGTAAAATGAGCTGATTGAGACTAAGGATCACTAGAGGGCACCTTGCAAACAGAAGCACTTGGGTTCAAAGGTGTCTCTGCACGCCTCAAAGCCTGCAAGTCTATTGCCCTAATGTGCTCTTGTCTCAGCCAAAGTAAGCAAAGGGTTTTAGAATTATTACTACTTTTAAAAATATGTGAGCAGTAGACCAGGTAGCATTTTTAAAGGCAGTGATAAAGTCATAAAGACATCTCTCTGTCTGTGCCCCTCAAGAGGGCACGAGTGCCTTATGTGGCATGAGAACCTCCACCTGTCTACAGATTTCTTTTCTCTCTCTTTTTGCATTGCTGGGGATAAAACAGAGGGCCTCATACATGTTGGGCAAGCTGTCTACCTCTGAGCCACACTCCTGGTTCCTGTCCACAGATTTCTAAGTGAACAATGTCAATATTTACCATGAACTTCTAGGAACGTAGAGAATATTCACAGATAAAGTAGAGCCAATGTTAAGATGCATGCCTTAAAACATCAAGTTTGAGCATGGTGGCACACACCTGTAATCCCAGTACTTGGGAGGCTGACACAGGGGGATCATGTGTTTACAGCCAGCTTCAGCAACTTAGTGAGGCCCTCAGCAATTCAGTGAGACCCTGTTTCAAAATAAAAAAATTAAAATAGAGCAGGGGTGTACCTCAGAGGTAAAGTACCCCTGAATTCAATCTTCATAACACACACAGACACACACTCACACATCAGGTTTGAGAGAACTGGAGGGAATAAAAGTCTAGTATAACTCCATTCTGTGTAGTTCCCTTTCATATGGCTTATGTTTCTTTTTTTCTACAGTTGACTTGATGCTCTTTTTATTGCTAGGGTCTTTTTTTCTCAATCAAGTTTGGATTTCTGCCAGGTATGGTGGTGCACACCTGTAGTCCCAATATGCAAGGCTGAGACAGGAGGATCACAAGTTCGAGGCCAGCCTCAGCAACTTAGCAAGATCCTGTTTCAAAAATAAAAAGTAAAAAGGGCTGGGAGTGTGCTCAGAAGTAGAAGGCACCCTGAGATCAATCTCCAGTAGCAAAAAAAAAAAAAAAAAGTTTGCTTATGCAGGGAAAGACAAAATGGATACACAATATATTTGAGGTATGAATATGCAAAAGAAGAATATGAAAAGAATTTACCATGTATTCTTCAATAAACAGTGTAATCTCATATTATCACAGTTTCTTTTTCTGAAAGGTGTAAGTAATAATAATTGGTTAGTTACTTCACATGTTGTATTATCGAAAGGAAGCATGTGAGAACACTGTGTGAGCCATGAAAAGTCATGTGTGAATGCACGGCAGGTGGGCCATGTCCCCGTAGTCATTCTGCCCACTGTGGAGTACCTATCACAATACTTGGCCCCGAGTAATCAAGCAATGTTTAACAGCCAACATTAACTTTAATTTCCCACTAACACAACAGTACAACACTCCCATCTCGCTGAAATCTCATTCTGTCTCCATAAAGTGGTTACTGCTACTATCATTTAATAGGTGGGAAAGCAAAGCCTCGGGAGACTAATGACTTCCCCAAGGTCACAGTGAATTGTGGAAAACTTGGACTGTTAGTACTGATTTCATTTCCTTGTCCTTAACAGTTAATGTGCAATTGTTAGGGGTAAAGCGAGATGGCCAAGTAGGACTCTTCAGTGATTGCTCCCCCCATGGTAACATCAATTTGAACAACTATCCATGTGTAAAAGCATCTTCACAAGAGCTAAGGAAATCAGGTAAGAGATTGGAGTATCTGGTTATAGCACAATAATAAAAAAGAAGCATTGAACAGAGTATGAAGGGAAGTTCACATTACCTACATCATCCCTTCCCCAACCCAGGCTGCAGAGGATAGAGAGAGACAGCATCTGCTTGGAGGAGAGACAGGGAAATGAGCTCAGGACTTTGCCCTGGACCCCACTGCAGGTCTCAACACAATAAAACCCACCCCCACTGACCCATGCTCCAGGCTGATACCCTCTGACTGAACCTCTAGACCTGCCCCTGCGCTACGAGGAACCATATGGCCCCAGTCTTCAGGCTTGCATGGGGCAGATTCCATCGCTTGTCTATACCACGTTCTGCCAATTTCAGCAGCCCTGAACTGTCTCCCTCCCCCAGTGCTGTGAAATTCAGTGTGTTTCTATACACTAACAATGAATGGTCTGAAAGAAAAAAAGTCAAGAAAACAATCCCACTCCTCATAGCCACAAATAAAATATTTAGACATGCATTTTGCCAAGAAGGTAAAAGATCTCTATGCTGAAAACGTAGATGCTGATGAAAGAAATTGAAAGAGACACAGATAAATGGAAAGACATTCTGTATTCATGGTTTGGAAGAATTCATATTGTTAAAATACCCTTACTAACAAAAGTGGTCTACAGATTCAACCCAATTTCTTTCAAATTACCAATGCCATTCTTCACAGAAAGAGAAAAAAACTATCCTAAAATTTGTATGGAACTTTTACAAAAGACCCTGAATAGCCAAAGCAATCTGGAGCAAAAGAGAACAAACTGGAGGCATTCCACTACCTGACTTCAAAATAGCCTACACAGCCACGGTAGTCAAATCAGCATGGCACTGGCATAAAATCAGACACATAGTCCAATGGAACAGAGTAGAGAGCCCAGAAATAAACCCACATCTACAGCCAACTGATTTTTGCCAAAGGTGCCAAGAACACATAATGGGGAAAGAGCAGCCTTCAATAAATGGTGTGCAGAAAATTAGGTATCCACCTGCAGAAGAACGGAGTTAGACCCTTAAGTCATATAACATATGAAAATTAACTCAAATTATATCACAGACTTAAATGTAACACACAAAACTATGAAACTACTAGAAGAAAACATAGGGGAAACACTCTATGACATTTTTCTGGGTATTGATTTCTTTTTGGTATAACACCAAAAGCACAGGGAACAAAAGTAAAATATAGACAAATAGGACTGCATCAAACTAAATAGCTTCTGTAGATCAAAGGAAACAATTGACAGAATGATGAGAGAACCTACAGCATGGCAGAAAACATTTGAAAACTATACATTTGATAAGGACTTAATATGTAAAATTGAAGAGCTCAACTCAGTCTCAAGAAAAGAAATATCTTGACTTTCAAAAAATGGGCAAAAGACTTGAATAGACATTCTCCAAAGAAGACACAGAAATGACCCATAGGTATATGAAAAAGTGTTGCACATCACTAATCATAAGGGAAATGAAAATCAAAACCACGATGAGCTATCATCTCACACTTATTAGAATGACTGTCACCAAAATGTCAAACAGTAAATATTGGTGAAACGGTATAAGAAAGGGAACGCTTGTACTCTATCAGTGGTAATATAAATTAATACAGCCATTAATGGAACAAAGAATGGAGGATCCATAAAAATGAAAACTAGAAGAAGTATTATATGATCCAGCAATCCCACTACGAAGTATAAATCCACAGGAAATGAAATTAATATGTCAAAGAATCTCTGCACTCCCATGTTTATTGCAGCACTATTCACAATAGATAAGACATGGAATCACGTGGTGGCGCATGCTTGTAATCCTAGTACTTTGGGAGGTGGAGACCGGAGGATCCGGGTTCGCAGCCAGCCTCAGCTCTCTCTCTCTCTCTCCCTGTCTCTCTCTCTCTCTACCTAGTGAGGCCCTCCGCAACTTCGTGAGACCCGGTTTCAAAATAAAGTATAAAAAAATAGGGCCGGGGGTGTAGTGTGGAGGTAGAATGCCCCTGGGTTCAATCCCGGGTACCGCAAAAAAAAAAAAAGACATGGAATTAACTTAAGTGTCCATCAATGGATGAATGTATTAAAAATGTGGAATTTATACACAATGGAATATTATTCAGCTATGAAGAAAGAAGAAAATCCTGCCATTTGCAACAACACTGATGAACCCACAGGATGTTAAGTGAAATAAGTCAGACACCAAAATACAAAGACTGTAGAATCTAAATACTATGGAATCTAACAAAGGTTATCTCATAGAAGTAGTGAATATAATGGTAATTACCAGGGACTGGGTGTTTGGGATGAGGGTGAGGAGTTGGAATAATATTGGTCAAAGGATATAAAATTAGTTACATAGGAGGAAAATGTTCAAGAGATCTAGTCTATAACATGGTGATTATAGCTAAAAATGTATTCTATTTTTGAAAACCCTAGGAAAGTAGATGTATTGTTCCCACAAAGCATGATAATTATGTGAGGTAATACATGTTAATCAGCTAGAGTTAGTCATTCACGATTTGAGTATACTTCAAAACAATATGCTGTGTAATGTATGGTAAATACATACAACCTGATGTGTCAATTTAAAAAACATAAAGAAAAATGATCTGCAAGACAAAGTCACAGTATAGGCAGAGAGGCTACAGGAGAGGACAGGGAAGAAGAGAGTACATAGGATGATAACCCAGCTAATGAGTTCTAAGAGAAAGGCAATATGGAAAACATGTCAAATAATATTCCTAGGCACAAAATGTATTTAAATCCAAGATGTTTCCTTCAAAATAAACATCATCCAGAGCTACCAATACATTCTTTTAAAAAAAATAAAGAAGCAAACTCCATAATCAATTTCTCTAACAGATTTCACTACCAAAGTACGATGGATACGTTGGAAGCTCTCCAAGCTGTCAGCCTCTGCTTTTCTGGGGCCCCATCTCATCTGATCATTTATTTGACAGAGAAACAGCTCCAGCTTCTGCAGTTTTCATTAAATTGCTGAGATTTTTTCCCCCAATTAAATCACCCAGTGACAGCAGCAATTCTATTAGGCTACTTTCTTAACTCGGTCAGAAGGCAGGAAGATAACAAGGTAAGGCTTGCAACAATATAAATCATGTTAAGATCCGTCACTCGGTGGCACTGGATCCAAATCAAAGCCATGAAACACAGGATGACATCGGAGGCCCGAGTGAAAAATACCAACTGTGTTTCTCTGCAACTCAGACATTAGTACTCAGCCACATTTTATATAACAGTCTGCTCAGAGGATTAGTAAAACAGAGGCTGCTAAACCTGGAAATCCTCCTACCCACATTAAGCTAATTGAGTTGGAGACATCCAATTCATCATATTTGCAGCCTGATTTATAAGCAACTTGCCCTGCCCTGGAGCAGCAAGTGAAATGTTATGAGCTAGCTATTCTTAAAATTTAAAACCCAGCAACTTTGAACCTGTCAATATCTTAATGGTCAGAGCAAAGAAGAAGAGTCCAATTCAAGTGCACTTCTGTAACCCTGATGAAAAAATAAATATCCAGTGTACATTTTATGTCTGGCATTTATATGAACAATCTAGCCTCATATTGGAAATCCTTTGTGCTGGAAGTCTATGGAAAATGCCTCATTATTTTAGCAAAGTGATGGGGGTCATTTCAAATCACTTCGTTGCTAGGATGAAACTTCCATGCAGCATAGAGAAAACAATCAGGATGGTTAAAAACCGAATTTAGAAAGGCAAGATATTATGTCTCTTGGCTTGTATAGCTGCTAAAAGTTTATGATAATAACTATTAAACATAGAAAACTGCTTTAGGAGAATGCAAAAAATACTGAGGGGAATGGGATCAGGCACAGAAGCTCTGCGTTTAGAGCACTCTCTCTTTTAAAATTACTTTATTAGGGCATGGCAATTATATATCATAGTAAGGTTCAAGGTGTTAAAACATACATGCACACTGCCCTTTGTATATTTCCCTCCACTTCGCACCCCGCTCCCAGCTCCTCCCTCCCCACATGAGTTACTGAGATTTGTAGTACCTTCACATATTGCTGTAGTATTACTTGAACTGTTTCCTTCCCCAGCCCTCCCTCTTCACTTCCCTCTCTCTCCTAACCCCCTTCAACTACTCTACAGATCTCTCGCTGCATTATTTTTCTCTTATATGTGTAACAGAGAAAATAGGAAACATAAGGGACTTTAGAGTGTGCTCTTGAACCAACTGTGGGTTCAGGTCTTTCTCCTTGAACCTGTTGATCTTTGCTGCTGAGTTTGCTGTAGAATTGGGCATGCCTCATGGACACAATGAATTGGGGGTCCTCTTCCTATTTTTCTGACATTTATAAAATATTTCTTCTTGAGAATGACACGCATTCCTTAATCAGGAAGAAATGGCAAGGCAGAGACATGAGAATCATAAATTTTTAGAGATGAAAGGAAACTTGGAATTCATTCCATCCAGAAATTCTTAACCTCAAGCCTCTATACCTCAGGGTATTCATAAACGAGCTTCAAGTCATACACATCATTCTTTATGCAAAACTTTTTTGGGTATATATTGCTAGGATTTTTCTGGAAAAAAAGGCTCATAGTCTATTAATTTCTCTAAAGGACTAATGACAAAAATTTAAAACACAGTTCCATATTTATTTCCTACCTGAATCATCTCTTACAGTATCTCACTGAGGACTCTTTGGGTTTCTGTTTGACTACCTTCAGTGACAGGATGCTCACTACCTCATGAGGCAGTCCATTCTCTCTTTAATAGCCCCACTGCATTTTTTCAAAATGACTTACATGGACTATGTAGTTCTCCTCATGGTTTACTCTGGAGGTCTTTGTGTGTGCATAAAGTACAGGGAATTTTTCCTTGTTTCAAACCATTTGAACACAAGAGTCCCTGCATTACCCTGAGCTGTCTATTCTCCATGGACAACATCGCTCATGCCTTTGATCATCCCATTTGATATGGTTTAAGCCCTCGCCAGTCCATTGCCCCTCCTTAGAAGAACTTCAATTTGCTTCCACTCTTCCTGAACTATCCGTCTCCATCCTAATGCTGCACTCTGGAGGGTGCAGATTTGCTGTCTCTTTGTTCTTGGTGTGACTTGTCCATTAGTGGAGCTTAAAATCACATTGTCTTTTTTCAGAGTGTCACATACTGGCAATTCCCTGAACTGGTATGCTAAATCCTCCTTCAGCACCTTTTTCTTTATCTAGTGTTGCTGTGACTCCCCATTGGCCATTCTAAAAAGTGGGAATAAGGAAAAGAGAACAGAAAAAGGATAATGGAAGCTAGAGAAACAGGAAGTAGAGGTGGAGGGATCTGAGCGTCGGGGAGGGTCACTTTAAGTATGAATTCAAGCTGACAAACAACAGCCTCATGAATGTTCATAACTGCCCTAAATGTGTCTATCATTATACTCAGAGCACAAACATGGAAACAAGGTTAGGGGGCTTCAGTGACTTTCTAAATGGTACACTTTTTTTTTGTACTGGGGATTGAACTCTGGGGTCATTGTACCGCTGAGCTACACCCCCAGCCCTATTCTTTTGAAACAAGATCTCTATAACTTGCTGAGGGCCTTGCCAAATTGCAGAGGCTGTCCTCCAACCTGTTGTCCTCCTGTCTCAGCCTCCCAGGTACTGGGATTACAGACATGTGCCACCACACCCAGCTTCCAAATGGCATACTTTTGATGCCAAGCCAAGCTCTCACCCCACACTGCTCTGAAAATCTGGTAGAGCAATCAGTAAGAGAAATAATAGCATCACCACTGTGCATATTGGTCCATGAGGTCTTTTTTATTTTGTGGTACCGGGGATTGAACCCAGGGGCGTTCTACCTCCGTGCTACATCCCTGGCCCTATTTTTATACTTTATTTTGAAACCGGGTCTCACGAAGTTGCGGAGGGCCTCACTAAGTAGAGAGAGAGAGAGAGAAAGGGAGAGAGAAAGCGAGAGAGCTGAGGCTGGCTGCGAACCCGGATCCTCTGGTCTCGGCCTCCCAAAGTACTGGGATTACAAGCGTGAGCCACCACGCCTGGCTCCATGAGGTCTTTTACCAAGCGATCTCACCAGCAGCTGCCCAAGTGCATGCATGGCCATCATAGTGCACTAATGAGGAGGCAGATGCCATTCCCACTGAATCAAACTGATGCACACAATTTTGCTCGAGCAATGCAGGATGAGAGAGATGTTTGTCCAGTGTCACCAGCTTGGATCTGACCCTTTCATAAAGCTGGAAATTGGCATAAACAAAAGCCAGTGACAACACATTCCAGCAACATGTCCTAGAAACTGAAATTAATAAATCTCTGTGACCTGTTGGGTAGTGCACACCTGTTCCTGTGAATCAGAGGAATAAAACAGAGGCTGGGAAGGAACCCAGGCTTTTGCCTCCAATCTAATGTTAATTGTGTATCTATCTCAGGAGTCTCATCATCTCTCTCATTTTTAGTTTCTTTAGGTGTAAAACAAGATAGGTAGAATATATTACTTCAAATGCCCTCCTCGGCCTATGTTCTGTGATTTTATGAGGCTTACTAGGAGATATATTGATCATCCAGCTATTCAGGGAATTTATTGCTGAATCCAAAAGGCTCTTGCCTGGGTTCATGAAATGTGCGATCTAAATTACAACAGGGTATCATACTATTTGAAAAGGGGTTCCCTTCTTTAGTCATATAAAGACAGTAGTTTGCCCTTATCTGTGGTTTCAGTTACCCCAGTCAACCATGGTCCAACAGTATTGAATGGAAAATTCCAGAAATAAACAATTCATAAGTTTTAAATTGCACACTATTCTGAATAGCATGATAAAATCTCACCCTGTCCCTCTATGTCCCTCCTGGGATGTGAATCATCCCTCTGTCCGGCATATCCACACTGCACACACCCCCTGTCCTTTCAGTCACTAGGAGCCATCTCAATGATCAAATCAACTGTCACTGAATTACAGGGCTGAGTTCAGGTAAACAGACTTCACTTAGTAATCTAAGAGCTTTAAAGTAGTGATGTTGATAATTTTATTATAATATATTGTTATAATTTTTATTATTAGTTAGTATTAATATCTTATTGTGTCTAATCCATAAGTTGAACTTTAGCTTAGGTATGTATATAAAAAACACAGTATATATAGGATTTGGTACAATCTTACGGTTTTAGGCATCCACTAGGGTTCATGGGACATATTCCCCGAGGGCTAAGCAGGGACTACTATATGTTCAATTGACAAGTTGGAACTCTGCTTTAATTGTTCATAACAGAGAAATAAAAACTATTTTATAAATGCTATTTTTAAAAGTTTTATAATGCTTGTTTATAAGTAAAAGCTGATAATATATCTTCTAGTGCACTGAGAAAATAAACCACCAACAAAGCTACTTATTAAATTTCTTCACATATAATAGGACGAGGGGAAAACAGAAGATCTCTAGGGCACCAATGCTGAAGTTCAATTAGGATTACATCAAGCTGATTTTTACAAGTGACCTATGACTTCTCCATGGCCTGTAAGGTGTGGGTTAGGGGAGTTGTTCTTCATAGTTTTGTATGTAAAGGGACACCAATGAGAACCTCCTGAATGAATGTGTGTGTGTGTGTGTGTGTGTGTGTGTGTGTGAGAGAGAGAGAGAGAGAGAGAGAGAGAGAGATACTGGGGATACCAAGCACTGGCCTCAAACTTGTGATCCTCCTGTCTCAGCCTCCCAAATATTGGGATGGCTGGGCTCTCCTGATTGCATTTTAAATGAAATTACCTGTGACCCCAAACTGGTCTAAAGCTCTAATGCCTCTAATACACTCAATGTTCTGCAAATTCAGAAAGAACAGATCATGGGCCTCCAGAGTGTCTTTGGTGAGTCAGCTAGCCTGGGAAGGGGGGGTTCATTGCAGGGGTGTCACTCTCTAGATACCAGCAGCTCTTCCTCTGTGAGTAGGAGAAAGCATTCCAGCCTTCTCGACCATGTTTTCTTACACCATATTCTCTCTTAAGTAAGCATTATGAGATTTCCTTTGTACATTTCCTATAAAGGAACTTAAAATTTGCCTTGTGGGATACCTTTTGCACTTATTAAATAAGGTTAAATAAACACTTTACTATATAGCTTCTGATCACTGAATGATTCATGCACATTTTGATTTCCCTAATAGAATTTAAGTTCTTCATCAAGAAAGGCTTTAGATCTTGTTCCTTTTATTATTTCTCATGGTGTTTAGCAAAGTGCTGGTAACACATAAGGCAATTATTCAGGAAATATGCTGCAGAACCGTGGAGTTCAGTTGTACAAAGTCAGTGTGTAATAGAGTCACCTATCAAGGCCATGAGTACAAACCCCCAGGCTTGGTCAAGTCAGATGGGGCTGGGCCTCTGTGTGATTCTAATACACACCAAAGTCTAAGAACCACTGGCTAAAGAAAATAGCAGCAGTTAATACTACAAAGGATTCAAGTATAGGCTCTGTACTCTGCCATTCCTGACCAATGTGTTTTTAAGGAGTTATTTAACTTCTCTGGGCAGAGGTTTTCTTCCTAACCTCCTCCCCCTTATTTATAATATGGGGAAGTTGGGCTGCATCAGTAGCTTCCTTACTTTATTGACTTTCATCATGGTAAGAAATACATTTGACAGCCAGGTATGGTGGCACACACCTGTAATCCCAATAGTTGGGAGACTGAGACAGGAGGATCACAGGCTCAAGGACAGACTCAGCAACATAGCAAGACTCAGCAATCTAGTGAAACCCTTTTTCAAAATAAAAAAGATGGAGAAAACCTTAGATGAGTAAAGAAGGCAACCTAACTGAGGGAGATGGGAGGGGGGAAGAGGAAAACACCCTAATGCACAGGATGTTCATACACAAACCTATCAAAGTTAACTACTAGGCTGAGCATGAGAAGGAGGGAAGGGGGAGGGAATGGGGTGGGAATTGAGAGAGGGCTAATTGACCAATGTGTGCATGTATACTTCTACCACCCTGACACCCATCAAGATGTATGATTACAATGCACCAATAAATAAATCAAAAACTAAAAAAATACAGCCAGGCATGGTGGCACATGCTTGTAATCCCAGTACTTGGGAGGCTGAGACCGGAGGATTGGGGTTCACAGCCAGCATCAGCTACTTAGTGAGGCCCTCTGCAACTTAGTGAGACCCTGTTTCAAAATAAAGGATAAAAAATAGGGCTGGGGGCGTAGCTCAGAGGTAGAATGCCCTTGGGTTCAATCCCCAGTACCACAAAAAGGGGGGGACTAGGGGTATGTAGCTTGGAGATAGAATGTCCCTGGGTTCAATCCCCAGTACACAAAAAAAGTAAAGAAAAGAAATAGATTTGACAATGTGAACCAGTGCACACCCACACACATGCTGAACCAAGAGAGCTTTTTTCTAAATGATGTACTCTGTTTTGACTTATGATGTACTCTATTTTCTATTCTATTCTTTTATTCTATTCCAAAATTACCAGCTATATTCATCTATATTCACTTCTTATCTACCAGTGGGTCAGCTGCAGTTTGAGAAGCCTGGGTTTGATGGTTTCTATTGTCCCCTTCTGTCTTTCTTTCGATTGTACGACTTTCATTTACTGATGACTCATATGACTGTGACTAAGACTGAGAAGTCTGATGTCAGACTAGCTGGGATCATACCCTGGATCCCTCCAGAATTAACTATGTGAACTTAGAAAAGCCTTTGAAGCATCAGGTCTATTTTCCTCATCCATGAAATGAGAATACTAAGAAAACCTATCTTATAGGGTTCTTGTGTAGAATTACCCAATACATGCAAAGCATACAGAATAGTGTCGATTATATTAGGAGTTCAATAAATACATCTTATTATTGTTACTATTTCTCCTAAAATAGTCTCTGAACAGAAAAGTAGGTGAGCACATATGAATTCAGAGAACAAAAACACTAATGAAATTAAATTTTAGACATTAGCAGCTGCCTCATAACCCCTTAACACAGAAAGCTAATAGTTTTGTTGAACAAATATAAAATAACAAATGAAACTGCTGATAACAACCCAAATCCCCTTGTCAAAATAAACCCCAGGTTAACATGCATCTGATTTCAAGAACAAAATTATGCCATAAAAATGGTGCTGGGTGGCCCCTTAGAGTTTATAATAATGAGATTTGGTCTATTGTTAGAATTACTGAAATATGTTTATAAATACATTGCTAGACATAGAATAAAAACTGGTTCCATTTTCATGGGCTAATAATAACATCCTCTAAACTTTTAGTATAGTCAATGTGTCAACCCAATGTTTGTTAAATATCTCTACTTTCTTACCCCAAACCTACTAGATTTCAACATATTACCATGAAATAATTTTTTTAAAAAATTAAAGTAATAATTTTAAATAAATATACCAGGAATTATATAAAACATATATATATATAACATATGTATGTATAAATTACATAATTTTTAAATTAAGTACTGCATGCATGTTTATAGCAGTACAATTCACAATAGCCAAATTATGGAACCAGCCTAGGTGTCCATCAACAGAGGAACAGATTATGAAATTATGGAATATATACACAATGGAATTCTACTCAGCCATAAAGAACAAAATTATGTCATTTGCAGAAAAATGGGTGGAACTAGAGAATGTTATAAGTGAGATCAGTCAGCCACAAAAAATGAAGGGTTGTATGTTTTCCCTCATATATGGAAGCTAGGGAGAAATTGGGATACAAAAGGGACTCCAGACAAAGGAAGAGAAACCCCAGTAGAGTGATAGAGGGGGTCTAGAGGAGGAGGGAGGGAGATCTAACGAAGGAAACTTTGATCAAAATGATGTACATATACAAAATTATCAAAGCCAATCTCAATTTCATGCATGGGGAAGAGGAGGGTGCGGGGTGGGAGCCAGGGGTTGAGGGTTGAGGGTAAGCTCACCAAGTGCTGTGTGCATGTGTCCCTATCACTCTGAACTTCATCGCGATGTATGATTACAATGCACCAATAAAAATGAGAAAAACATAAAGTAACATTTTAAAGTGAACATACCATAAATTATTCAAGTGGCTTTGAAATTATATATAAATTATATATATATATATATATATATATATATATATATTTGAATATCTTCTCTAATCACAAAGGAAAGTCCATTTTTTTGTTTAGTAAATTCCTATTTGGACAACCTAAAACCAGGATCATGCCCCCAACTCATTTGCTGCATTTCATTTGAGCTAGCCAAAGTGACATTCACTTTCATAAGACAGACAATCATTTGGATAATGTACCCTTGCTTATCTCAGATGGGAATAATCTATGGTGTAAAGTCATTATCTCAAGGATAGCAAGGATAGGGATATGACGATGATAGCCAATATTTATTGAGAGTTCAAGGAGTTTATTAATCTTAGATTTAGATTTGCTCTTGCATACACATGTATTTTCTATTTTTAAATGTCAAATAATTATAATTTACAGAGCACCTGCTAGGTACCAAGTCCTACTCTGAAGGCTTTCCATGTATTATCTCAAGTGAATCCTAATTCAACCATATGAATTTCCTCTATTATTTCCAAGAGAGAAGAAGTTAATAGACTTGCTAATAAATATATCTAGAAAGTAAAAGAGTCACAATGTAAACACGGGAATGGAGATTCTAAAGCCTGACTGTTTTCCACAGCTATGTATGCTATTACTTTTCTGGATTAGCCAGGAAGGAGTTAAAACTTCTCCAACCCAATCAATGTCAACACTTACTTACTAATCTATTTTGTAGAGTTTGGAATAACTCTTGTGCATCTTTGCTAAGGAGAATCAATTAAAAATGTGCTCATCAAAAGGCTATAACTCCAATATTTTTGTTTTTTATGGGGCCAGGGTATACAGAGTTATGTACCATTTAAAGGCACTAGTAACAACACCATTGTTAATAGTAATAATAGGTACCCTTTATTAATGGGCAGCCTTTGTGAGATTTAGTCCTTTATTTCTAATTATAACATAGGCCTTGGCAGCAGTGAGATATTAGTACTGATAAGAACTTCTGTGTGTAATTCAGTTAACTCTTTAGAAACATCTGTAGCTATAATCACTAATGATGCTTATTCAGGATTATTATAAACTTGATTGTTTTTAAAACTTATGCCTTTAATATGTACAACAAGCCCAATATTAGAAAATACCATTATCAGTATTGTTATTGATATTAGATACATAAGAGAAGAGGAGATTGGATATCATTCCTCTTTCAAAAGCCATGGTAAAGACCCATTTGTGTGTGGTGGGCTTAGTTCCAGAAACAATGATTCAACTGTGAAAGGTTGTGATAGATCCTATGTCTGCCATTTTCTTCTTCTCTCTTTCCAGTGTGTGGCCTAAATAGCCTGGGTTATTTGGGGTATGCTATTGGTACCTTTTTCAATGTAAGATAATTGAAACAAGAAATGCTTTGTTTACATAGGAACTATTGTGCCAAGATTTAGTATGTCTTTCAAGTATATATTCACTGAATTAATTCTCTCACCAAAGACAGGGGTGGAACAAAGTGCATTATTCACAAGTGTGCAAATCTCTGCCAATCCCTTCTTATGCCGGTCTTCTCAATTTAGCCTCACAAATCTTAGTGTATTTCCTGAAAGCAAATGCTTTCAGAATTATCAGCTCAGCTACTTCTGCCATCTAGTGGCAAAAGACAGAAGTGAAAGAATCTTACATTTTTGACCATGAACGATATTCTAAAATACCAAGAATCTGCCTAGTTTTCTAATTATTGGTATTAGAAAAACTCTACGTCTAGAAAGGAAAAAATAAATGCTTCTTTCTGAAGCTGGTGTTCAGGACCTCATGACCCTCAGAGTCACATGTGGCTATCAGGTTTTCTTTTCTTCTGTTACAAAAATCATCGATTAATAAGTCATTTAAAAACCATCTGCTATTTGGCCAACATGATCTTAGACACTGTGGCAGAGGTAAGTCTTCTCATGTAGGATATGACTCCCTTTTATGAGAACTACATAACTCAGTTAATATATACACAATGGAGTTTCACTCAGCCATAAAGAAGAAGAAAATTATGTCATTTGCAGGAAAATGGGTGGAACTAGAAAATATTATGCTAAGTGAGATCAGTCAGTCTCAGAAAGTCAAGGATCATATGTTTTCTCTCATAAGTGGAAGCTAGAATAAAACTAGGCAGCAAAACCTTCTTCACTCAAATGAGGAGAGAAAACAGTAGAATAGTGGAAGGTTATTTGGGGGGAGAGGTGGGGAGGGGGAAAATGAGGAATGAGAAAGGAAAGTTCAAATATGGTTACATCCATACAAGGTTTCACTACCAATCTCACTAACATGTATGGGAAGGAAGGGAGGAAGGGGAAAGGGGGCAGGTGCACAGAGGGCAGTGCACCAAGTGCTGTGTGCATGTATATTTTACTACTTTGAATCTCACTATGATGCACAATTACATTGCACCAATAAAAGTATGAAAGAAGTAACAAACAAAACAAACAACAAAAAATAAATTAGGAGCATCACACTACTAAAGGCTGAACATTGTGGTATGTGTCTCAGGCTTCCTGATCTCCCCAGCAGTCTCTCTAGTTCCACAATGCCCCTGATGTGGTAGGAGTGGCCCCTGTGCTTTTGCCCCCCTGGTTCTCCTCCCCTTTCCTGAGCAATCCCAACAGCTTCTACTACACTGAACACGCCCCTGTTTCCATTTCTAGAAAAAATCTCTCTCAATTCCCAAATCGTCATTTCAAACTACCTGTTGAGCACTTCACCTGGGCAAAACATAAATATGGCAAATAATTGCTCAAACCTAAACTGAGAATTTCCCCACCCTGGCCACTCTGAAATGCGCTCTTTTGTAGGTATTATTGTTTTTGTGGCATATTTCCTCTACCCAATTGGTCAATTAAAAAAATTGTGAGCTGGGCGTTGTGCCGCACGCTTGTAATCCCAGTACTTTGGGAGGCGGAGACCGGAGGATCAGGGTTCCCGGCCAGCCTCAGATCTCTCTCTCTCTCTCTCTCTCTCTCTCTCTCTCTCTCTCTCCCTGTCTCTCTCTCTCTCTCTACTTAGTGAGACCCGGTTTCAAAATAAAGTATAAAAAATAGGGCTGGGGGCGTAGCCCGGAGGTAGAACGCCCCTGCGTTCAATCCCCGGTACCGCAAAAGAAAAAAAAAAGAAAAAAATTGTGAATTAACCTCTATTTTTCTTTCTTTTCTACTGTCTTTCTCTTTCCATATATATTTAGAGATTTTTTTTGGGGGGGGGAGATACTGGGGATTGAACCCAGGGACATTCTACTTCCAAGCTACACTCATGGCCATTTTTAAAAATTTTATTTTGAAACAGGTTGTCACGGAGATTATAGCTTGTACCACCAAGTCCTGTTAACCCTCTATATTTAATAGGTCTCAAAGTTCTAAAGCTCTCTCTTTCTGAACAAGTTGCTAATCTAGCCCTCCCTCCATCCCCAAAGCTTCTGCTTTATCTCAGAGCGTGTTCATCTCTTGCATGTTATGTGATGCCCTTGATTCTGATATCACCCTTCTCCAGTTTTTCTCCCACTCTGCCACAGAACATGAATAATTGTCTAATTTGCAAACCTGGCTGTGTCACTCTCCATTTTAAATTTTGTAGTCATCCCTCATTACCTGCAAGGTGAAGTCCAGCCTCCACACAAGGCCTTTCATTACTTGTTCCCACCCATCTTCCCCAGACTCCTTACTTTACTCCTCTTTTCTTTTCCTTTTTAATCCCTCAGCCCTACTTCACTACCTTCAGTTCCCAGAAATCTCCCATACCATCACACAACTGCTGGAGTCTCCAGAAACCTTGACCTTCCTCCCTTATCTCTTACTGCCTTCAAGTTAAAAAAAATCTCTACAAATTTTTCTCTAACTATACCCATCCCCACCAGTTTAGCCCCACAGAAAATTAAAGTTTTTCTAGGCCTTGAGACAATTAACCTCTTGATGCTTTCTTTACTTTTTTTTTTAAATCTCTTTCTTTCCTTTCTTTTTTTTGAGGTGTGGTCATCTCACTTTATTTCCCAGGCTGGCCTTGAACTCTTGATTTTCCCACCTCAGCTAGGGAGTAGCTGACATTATAAGCACCAGGAACCACTGAATCCAGGTTGCTTCTTTCTTTATTGCACACAACATGTCATATTTTATGCATATATCTTCAAATGTGGGAGTCTAACTACAGCATGTAAGTGGAACTAAAGACATGTTCCTTTTTTGTATCCTCCAGGAATAACAAAGAATCCAGCACACATTAGGAAGTCCACATGGTTTAATTGAGCCAGGGGTGGTGGCACACATCTGTAATCCCAGTACTTGGGAGGCCGAGACAGGAGCATCCCAGGTTTGAGGGCAGCCTTAGCAACTTAGTGAGGCACTAAGCAACTTTGTGAGACCCCCGTTTCAAAATAAAGAATAAGCCGGGCATGGTGGTGCACGCTTGTAATCCCAGTACTAGGGAGGCTGAGACCAGAGGATCTGGGTTCAGGGCTACCCTCAGCTACTTGGTGAGGCCCTCCACAACTTAGCGAAACCCGGTTTCAAAATAAAGAATAAAAATATTAGTGCTGGGGGTGTAGCTTGGAGGTAGAATGCTCCTGGGTTCAATCCCCAGTACTGCAAAAAAATAAAATAAAAAATAAAAAAATAAAGAATAAAATAGAGCTGGGGGTGGAGCTCAGATGTAGAATGCTCTGGGTTCAATACCCAGTACCAAAAGAAAGGTGGAGGTTTAATTGAATAAAAATGAATAAATTAGTGAATCAATCAATAATATAAGAGATTTTGTTAATATTAAATTGTATCTCAGAAGTGTTAGATGATTTTCCCAAGGTTACTCAAACAGAGAGTGCCAAGTCAGGATTCAAACAGGTATTTGTTTGGTTCCTAAAGTCAATGGTGTTTTATAATAATCACACTACATTTTGCTTGGCAAGAAAAACCTGGACTGGGATGGTAGCCATGGACACAAAGAGAAAGGTGAGAACACCAAGATATTTAAACACAAAGATAAAGGACATTAAGGTAAAAAAAAATAGTCCCAAAGGTTCCAGTTTAGAATATTGGAATAATATGAATACGTAATACTCTTAATAACAAAACATTAATAGCAATAATGAGACCTTCCGGTTTTGTGCATTTCTTATGTGTGTAGTTCTGAGCTAAGAGCTTTTATAAATTTTTCTCACTTAAACTTCAGGAAAGCCAGCATGGTGGTGCACACCTATAATCCCAATACTTGGGAGGCTGAGACTGGAGAATCATAGGTTCAAGGATAGTCTCCGCAGTGTTTAGCAAGACTCTCAGCAGCTAGAAAGACCATGTTTCAAAACAACAAAAAAATTTTAAAAAGGGCTGCGGGTGTAGCTCAGAGGTAGAATGCCCCTGGGTTCAATCCCCAATAACACACACACACACACATACACACACACACACACATTCAGGAAAGCATAAGTAGATGTCATTAATGAAGAAACTGAGGCTTACAGAAGTTGTGGTTTTTGTAGGCTCACACCACTAGCTAGTAGGGGACCTCGTATCTGCATGTGGGTGGCTCTTACTCAAGGGCCAGAATGAAGCTTTTTGCTGTACTTTTTCTATTGTTTCTGTTAGTTAGCCTCAGTCTGTGTGCCTGCCACAGTATTTTGCAAAGTATATGTGCCCTACCAAAGCATAACTTTTTTTCAGAAGAAAGAGTTCCATGACTAAATATGTTTGTGAAATATTATGTACTAACCATATCCCTATCTTAGAAGTTTACATTGCTTATCATAGCCAAGGCTCTGAGAAATCCTTAGATAAGTTAAGGGATTTAACCTCCCAAATGTGTTTAAGCATTCAACTTCTTATTTGCCTCAAAATGCTGACAAAATCCCAACAAACATACTTTGAAAAATGCTAGGCTAATTTCACTGTAGATGCCAATGAGAGTAAAGAACAAATAAAACACACACACACACAAAAAGATGTGGTCCAGTTCATGGGAACATAAACATTTATAAGAGCAAGAAAAATGGTACATCTAGAGGAAAGCATACTATATAGTTCAACAAAAAATATTTAGAACAATAGAATAAGGCAAATTTAAAGATGTTAGCAGCTGGATGTGTTGGTGCACACCTGTAATCCCAGCACTTGGGAGGTTGAGACAGGAAGACTGCAGAATCGAAGCCAGCTTCAGCAACTTAGTCAGACTCTTTCTAAACAAAAAATAAAAAAGGCTGGGGGTGTAGCTCCGGGGTAGAATGCCCCTGGGTTCAATCCCCAGTACCCCCCCAAAAAAAATACTAGTTACACAAGTCACACTGTGTGCCACAGGATGCTCTGAGCAGGTGGAATTAGGCAAGAGCTAACGGGGAAAGCCGGGCATGGTGGCGCACGCTTGTAATCCCAGTACTTTGGGAGGCGGAGACTGGAGGATCCGGGTTCGCGACCAGCCTCAGCTCTCTCTCTGTCTCTCTGTCTCTCTGCCTCACTCTCTCCTTAGTGAGGCCCTCCGCAACTTCGTGAGACCCGGTTTCAAAATAAAGTATAAAAAATAGGGCTGGGGGCGTAGCGCGGAGGTAGAACGCCCCTGCGTTCAATCCCCAGTACCGCAAAAAAAAAAAAAAAAGAGTTAACGGGGAAGGCTTTGTAGAGAAAGATGGCTTAAGCTATTGTTAGTTAATACATCTTCTCAGATGATCTTGCCCTGGCAACTATAATAAGAGAATAGGGAAACAGTATATTTTGTTATCCTTCTGCCTGCAGTTCTTTGTACTTACTGTCTTCCTCAAGCTTGATTTCTCCTCCCATGATTTCCCAAGCTTGCAAGGCTCACCAATTTTCGAGTGCTCCTGCACCTGTACTCAAGGAGTACCCAGCTGTCCACAAGTATGGAAGTCTACTCAACCTCACTTGCTCCTACCTCCCAGTAAATCTTTTCAGAACCATTTAGTGTCAGAGAAAACCAGAGAACAGATTATCATATTTATTTGGTTAAAGAAATTCACACCAATCTATTAAAGATCGCTTTAATCTTCTTTCTAAATAGTCATTGATTCTAAAATGGCTTTGGCTAAAAGATACACCATTTTTTTTTATGTACCCTAGGAAGTGTTGCCAATTTTAATTACAAGATACCATAGATTTTTGGTACATGTCAAGATTTCATATCTGTTAATATGTAATAAATTACAAGATTTAAAATTGATGGCATTCTGTATCACTGATCTTTAGGGAAGGGAGAGGAGGACAATAGTTGAGTCCTTTCTCCTTATCTCCCCCCTTCTCCCCCCTCTCTCTCACTCTCAAATACTCTGTGTAAGGTACTCTGCTAGGTGGCTGAGGACCCACAAATTTAAGCTGGGGGAATTTGAATTCCCATTGCACAGTAAAAATAAATTTTTAAAAATTATAACTCAACTCCCCTGGGAGAGTAATATGGATATTTAAATCTATGTTTTACTGTTCTTTGTCTTCCCATCACCTAGAGCACATAGTAAGTACTCAATTAATGCTTATTAAACAGATCTAAACCCCAAAACATCTCATAATTTATTACATGCCTATTTCTTTTGTGGAGATTCTAGGTGGCACCTGAAGTGAAAGCATCCTCCTCTTTGTGGCAAAGGAAAATCATTTCTTTGAATTCACTGCTAAATTGTTTTTCTCCTTCCAACCCCATACTTCACACCACCCAGGCCTGCTAATGAACACAGACTAAGCAAGCCCATTTATCATTCAGGCAGCTGGGTGCACCAAGGACTGATGAACCTCAGAACTGAGGCTTTCAGGGATGCACAGGGATGGAAGAAATGACATCAAATCCGCAGCACTCCTGACTCAGAGCCTGCGCAAGCCACCATGTAAACTGCTTTCCTGCAGCCGTGCACTGTTTGGGCATGCCATATGTAAATTCCTAATTAATTCCAGAGTCACCTTTTCCTCTGGGTAGCATTCTAGAGGCACTATCTGACTGTGGGCTCTACCTCCTCACTCAGTGCTTGACCCAAGAACACTAGAAGGTCAAAGGAGGCAAGGAGATTATAAATGTGACAGGTCTAATTGAGAACATGTACCTTCTGACTGTTTTCTTGATTCTAGTTGGCTTCCTTTATGAGAAAATAACACATCAGGTTTTAATCATGACAGGTTTTTCCAAACACTTGAATTATGATAATATAATAACTTCTTAACAAACTTAAGGAATCTGCCCTGATGCCGTAAAAATGCCCATGCTTGAACGTGATCCTGTCGCACTGGGTTAGAGCTAGCTCATACTAGCTGATAAGGACAATATGTGCCTCCCTTTTCAAATGTGTTCAGTAGCTTTAAGTTGGTAGCCTGAAATCAGCCATGATGGGAGTATTTAAGTCACAAAATTGGGCTTATTTTTTCTTGGAAACACTGTACATATTTATCCCTATCAGTATAACTGATAGAGGGAAGGTACACAGAGCCTCCTCATGAAGAAAATCTAAAAGTTTATCTTGTTTATTATCTATGTCTCTAAAGAGTCAGGAGGATAAAGACGTGGCTTTAAAATAGCTACTTCTCAGCCTGAGTACAGAAACCCTGGATGAACTTACCTTTTCTCCCTCTTCAAAATACCTGTGGGCCATTTCACTGAACTGGTGGTTCCCCAAAAGGGAGGAAAACCTACTCCGACCTTGGTGTTTCATATCAGGGGCCTATTATTCATATGCGGCTACTTTAAAAACTGACAAGAAGTGCCTCAGTGAAAAACACCACTATAGCAGAACCATAAAAAGCAATAAAAATTTCAAAAGGAAAAGAATTAGAAATAAGTTAGAAGGGAAATAAATATAACAGAAAACCTAAGCTAAGGAAAATCACTAAAGTTGAAGATACCTAATTCTGAGATTCCTGGGAGGCAGAGAAGGAAGAAGAAAGAAGAAAAGTTATTTTATAAAGATGATACCTGATCCCCATAAAAAGCAATCTTTTTTCTCCACCTGAGGTATCGAGTAGTATAACAAATGGTGTAACTACCAAATTTGTTAGGTGTTCAGAAAATTATTTATCAAGTATTACTGAAGACTTAGTATACAAAATGAAGATCCCACCCTGTGTTTTTATTGCTTTGTTCATAGCTTTTATAGTGACAAGGCTAGCAGTAGACTGTTTTTGATTATCCTAGCCTAAAGCCTTTTGAGAGCTATGCTCCAGAGCTGATTACAGTGGGAGGGAGAAAGAGAAGTTGGGAAGCAGAAAAGGGAAGGAGGCTGGATGGAGGTTCTTACAAGGAATCTTTCAACCAGTCAGATAAGTATCTTCAATGCAATCCTGTCTCCCACCTCTGCCCTTTCTCGGTTTGTAGGGGTCAGCACACAGAGCAGGGCCCAGCATTTGTTTGTGAAGATGAAAGGGCCCCTAAAGAAGGAAAATTTCATCTGAACACAGAACTGAATCATGGATTCCTAGATTTAGACAGAACCTTATAGACCATTTTGCTCATCTTCTGCTGAAAAAGGAGTCCTTTCTATAAAACCACTGCCAGGTCATCATCCATGCCTACAAGATTTCCAGGGATGAGAAGTAGTCTACATGAAGTAGTCTACCCTGCTTTGGGTAGCTGCAACTGTCAGGAACTATGGTTTGGCAATGATCCCAAAAACGTATTCCTGCCGGTTATGCACAGTGGATCTGCTTCTGCCTCTGTAGGACACAATGCTGTGTTTCCACATGATAGCTCTTGCAATAGAAAAGTCAGTCCCTTGTCCCCCAAACCCCAGGTTAAATATACTCATTTCCATTAGTCATTCAATGATTTCCATAGCAACTCTGCAAAGATGCACAACAAATCACAAAGGCACAATATTTATATATTTTATATATTATATAATATTTACTGGGACTTCACAATTGGCCTAATATTTTAATTTACTGGTGGTAACTATACTTAGTTTATTTGATAATGTATTTTTAGGATACTGGAGTATTTTAAATGTACTCAAATTTAGAATATACTAAACATGATTTATCCTTCCATTGGTATTTTGGAAGGTCTAACAAGATCCCAGAGAACTTGAAGCCATATTGGTGACTATAGTTTTTATTGTAGTACAGCCACATGTAAGTGCTGGTGAATGTTTTAAAGAAAAAATTCTTTAGCAGCAACTAAGAGATTAATTGGTAGAGTTTTCTTTTCCCATTTCAAATCTCTTCTGTTACAGCACTGGCGCTATTTCTATTTTTCTTTGAAAATTTTAATTAGCATTTATAAGCTTTTTATCCAAAGCACACAAATCCGCTAGCACCAGCTCCATTAAGAAAAAGACAACCAAGGAGCACAGAAGTCTTATTTCCATTTAACTGTCCCTTCTTGTCTGAATACCATTTATCAAGAAATTGTTTAAAATTAAAATGGTGGAAAGTGTTGGGGAAAGTCTGACACCAAATAGAAAGAAATCTTGTAAACAATTTTCCCTAGGATAAAATAGAGGTGTTAATGAGCTGATTCACACATTTCCTTTTTTAGTTTGGACAGTAAGGCAATTATTAGGTGTGATCGTGATATATTTGCCTCCTTTGTTGTATCTGGGACCAGGAATGCTTATGGAGAGCAAGCATTTGAGCCAAAGCATGGTGTACTCTTGTTCTGTTTTTGTTTTTTGTTTTTTAAATCAAATGGCTTATTTCCCCCATTCAATGTGTCACCCTTGACTCTTTCCTTAGTCCATTCTCAGGGCTAAAATAATTTTCCAGACATTCAAAGAATTGCAACAAAACCATGTTCCAGAAATACCAGGTTACCATCCAAACTACAGAAAGGCCCTTTGGCAACTGGTGGCCACCACCATGGCTCAAAAGAGCCTCATTTAGTCAGGCCAGCAAATACCTTCCTTAGCAATGAAGACCAATCATCATCACCAGCTACAAAATCAGAAGAGCAATATAACTGACCTTCAGGGGAGAAATGTGAGACTGCAAGACGTATCCATGGACATTTTCTATTTGAGACAGGTTCTTTTCTGATACATGCACGAGTTCTGGACCTCTTACTTCATGAGTTAGCCGAGGCAAGGAGTGATCATGTGGAGCATCCTCATCTTGATATCGATACTTCTAGGAGAAAAGAAAAAAGAAAGAAAAAAGTATCAGTATTTGCAGAGTTCATTCTGGATGTATATTCTAACTTCCTTAGTAGGACACACAGTGTGCCTATTATTGACTTTACCAAACAGGCTTTGCTGGAGACTCTTTTGATAGTCTTGATTAACCAGGTCAAGTGCAAGCAAAACTGAACTAACCATCAATATCAACCACTGAAAGGTTTCTTTATACCTGGCAATACACTTTTTCTGTTCATGAACTATAGAAAGGTGACAACAAAGAAGAACGAGTAACCCTCCCAATCACTGGAATAGGTAAGCATCTGCTAAAAATTTGAGGTCACGGGTGGAAAAGAAAAATGTGCCGAGTTAGAAGATGAAATTCTGATATATCCCTTTCAGAAAGCTTAATTTTCTTTCAGCATTCTTGAAAGATTTACGTTCCCTTGGAGATGAAGAAAAATTCTTGCCACCCACTTTATTTGTATTAGCCTGAAAGGAAAAACAATCTGTCCTTCCTTTATTTCATTATTCCCTATGAAGACTGTTGAGTTGGGCTAATCAGATTCCAGTACAAAAGATCAGTTTCTAGGAATGATGCTAGCTTTTAAAGAACGTCAAAAATCAAGACAAAGGGTTTGCCTCTGTGTAGATGATTATCCCAGGAGAGTGAGATAGCATTTCCTCCTCTCTTGTTTCCTTTTTTCCTCTTTTTTTTTTTTTTAACTATCTTCCTTCTACAAGTCCATAAAAGAATCTGTGGCAAAGGCCAGGGTTTGAGTCTCCTAAGCAGATCTCAGGAAGTTGGCAGGGAGGGAGAAGAGTCAGGACGAGAAGTGATCTAGGGGAACTCATCCTTGGGCACAGGACCAGTCTCCATCCTTAGCGCTAGCTTGGGTCTCCACGCTCTCTCCCTCTCTTTCCCTGCTTAACCCTTTTACTTTAGAGCTGTCCCTTTAGAGTCATGTTGCTTCAATGCTTTTGGCCCATCTGGGAAAGAAAAAAAAGGGGGACGATTCTGCATCTGACCCCCAATCCAGCCAATAATGTGCAAGTTTGTTGTGCTTTGGCTTGGTGTCCCATGCACAGGGGTATTAGGAGCAGGGGTCCACACATGGTGGTAACACCAGGCTTAACCACATTGTCTAATCTCTTCCCAGTGACCATCACTGTTACCACCAACAGTTATTTATCATATTAGGTTGCTAGAAACATACCTTCTTACAAACCAGGCCTAGGTTTTCACTCATTTTTTAGATGAAAAATATGCTTTCTTGGACATCAGCTTTCAGTGTGGCTCATGATCTGATATTAACAAGAACTACCCCAGGGTTAGTGACTCAATTTGTTGTCCCATCTTAAGCAGAAACTGATTATCAGTACTTACATTTTCCAAGGAGTTTTTACACAGTATCCATATGCAATATCACTATCCATGTTTATCACTATTTGTATTTTACAGAGAATCTTTATGCAATATCCAGTATTAATCTCAAAACAAAAATGAGAACTGACAATGCCATGATTAAAGTTTGCAAAGGAATCTCACATACTTCTTCCATTCCATTCAGTTTTTCAGCTATGATGTTCCATTTTACCTATGGCAAAATTAATACTAAGAGAATATAAGGTACTTGTCCAGGGTCACCTAACTAGGGGTGTCAGAGCTGGTACCTTGTCCGGATACTCTGAATCCTCTGTGTACTATCATCTACCCCTCTTCTACCCCTATTAGGAGATGAAACCCAAGTTTGATAACTGAACTGGCAGCTTGTTAGAAAAAAAGTCACCGAGAACATACAACACAATGAGGTTAAAACATTTCTCTGAACTGAAAATACCAAGCCTCTGATTTTTTAACCCTATAAATAATTTGGGAAAGTAATCTGCCTCAGAAAAATGGATCAAAATTTCACATTTGTTCTTTTTTTAAATTATTTTACTGGTGCATTGCAAGTATACATCATAGTGAAGTTCAATGTGATAAACACAGGCGTGCACACAGCTCCTCTGGAACTCGGTCCTCTTCCTGCTGCTTTCTCTTAGCCCTCCACTAACCCTCCACTCCATCAGGCAAGCCTTTTCAGGCCCTTGATAATCAGACTGGGTGGCCTCCTCTGAAGCATTCTCTGACTCCTAAGATTGAAGAGGTCTCCCTCTGCTATGCTTCCACAGAGTTCTGCACAACTTCCTCTCAGTGAACAACATCTCTATATTCTAATGACCTGTCTATATGCCTGTCTCTCCTGCTAGCCCAGGCATGCCTCAAGAGCAGATGCAGCCATGCTCATCCCTGAAGCTCAGTGCCTACCTGACAACTGACACAGTGCAAGAGACCGATAAATGCAAGGCGAATGGAATTAGCCTCAAATGAGTGAGGAATACCATCATCTCCCACCATCAAAGAGCCCTCCAAGTGGAAACTGCTTGAGACTGTACCTCAGGCTCCCACGTGGATGGACAACAGCTAATGAGTCTGACCGACTCCACTCAGTCCATGCTCTGATGCCCATGTGAGTCGGAATCATCCTGATTTGCCAAGAATCCAAACACAGGAGCCTGCACACGCCTGCTCCATCACCGGATAGTCTCTGTCACAGTTTGGAAGGTGGTGCTGTGCTAGCACACTGCTGATAACCGAGTCAGAAGCTGGAAATCTTTCAAGGTCTCATAAATAAACACGAGTTTAGCTCTCTTGGTGCATGAAAAGTATTTTACTTCCCCTTTGAAACAGGAGTTGGCACTGGGCTGATGAGAGAGGAAGAGAGAGGAGAAGGGAAGGAAAGTAGAAAGAAGGGAAGGAATGAGAGGACAGAGACAGAAACAGAGATAGAGACAACAAATCAAAATATGAGGAGAGCCAGAACACATGTGCTCAGAAGTAATCAGGAATATTCTAATACCTAGTCAGGCATGGTGGTGCGTGCCTGTAAACCCAGTAGGAGGAGGGCTGAGACAGTAGGATTGCAAGTTTGAGGCCAGCCTCAGCACCTTAGCAAGACCGTTTCAAAATAAAAAGTGAAAGCCGGGCGTAGTGGCACACGCTTGTAATCCCAGTACTTGGGAGGCTGAGACAGGAGGATCACAGGTTCGCGGCCAGCCTCAGCTACTTAGTGAGGCCCTCCGCAACTTAGTGAGACCCTGTTTCGAAATAAAGAATAAAAAATAGGGCTGGGGGTGCAGCTCGGAGATAGAGTGCCCCTGGGTTCAATCCCTAGTACCACAAAAAAAAAAAAGAAGTGAAAAGGGTTGGGGGTGTAGCTTGGAGGTAGAATGCCCCTGGCTTTGATATCTAGTATATATATTTTCCTGACAATTAGTGGATACTGCCCATGAATACTTTGCTAAGAATGTTAAATTTTCCTATTTAAGACTTGTAGCAACATTATAGAGCATGTATAAAATTAAGGAACCATTATAGTTTGTTACACAAATCCTGATATTTAGGAAATACTACAATTTGTTAGTTCTGCTGCTTCCATTAACTTTACTGGACCACGGGATTGTGTATGTCAAGCTCTGTCTCACCCTCTGTAATCTAAGTTCTCTGAGGGTAACAGCCCTCACATGTATCTTTGTCTTCTTCAGAGCGATGGAGCCAAACTGCTACAGAGCATGTGTCCAATGGTCGCCAGTTGACAGGTTGGGTGCTGCTGCTTGAAAGGAATTTCTTGGTTTTAAAAATATGCTTTGGCAGAAAGGAAGAACATATTTCAGGAGAAGTGTAAAGTCAGTAAGAAAATGAAATAACAAATTTGTAAAGGAAGTGATGATCCCTAAGAAATGGAGGAATGGGGCTCAGAAAATAGAGAAAACCAAAGGGTGAAGGACACAGTCTTGGAAAATGAACTACATGTAAAATGAAGAGCTTTCTCTTCCTCTTAAAACTGTGGAAGCTTAAGTTCCACAACTGAGCAGCCCCATCCAGACCTTGCTAGTTACATTCTTATGTTGAGAGATATATTTCGTTTAAACACTGTACTATTTATTTTTTAGGAATTTCCCTTAGTTGAGATGTGGGCTGTATGTAGCCACCAGCTCTCTTTTCCAGCTCTGTCCTTTCTGCATGAGGCCATGACCTGTCTGTAATCTGAATTCCATCCCCTTTACCCACTCACTGCATCCTCTCTCCAACTCACTGCCTCCCTTTTCCGGAGGGAAAACATGGATTAAAAAAAAGAAGAAAGAAGCCGGGCGTGGTGGCGCACGCTTGTAATCCCAGTACTCTGGGAGGCAGAGACCGGAGGATCCAGGTTGGTAGCCAGCCTCAGCTCGCTCGCTCTCTCTCTCTCTCTCTCTCTCTCTCCCTGTCTCTCTCTCTCTCTCTCTCTCTCTCTCTCTCTCTCTCTCTACTTTGTG